>JAQGBX010001297.1:0-25924 GCA_034698745.1 Megaphyllum sjaelandicum | reverse complement strand
TTGCATTGGTTTCGGCATGTTACGGACAAATCACGCGACATATCATGTGTTATCTCGGTTAGAGCCCGACCTACTTCCAATTGGTTCGTGCTGGAGCCCTCTGTTGAAAAGGAGTTTATCCAAGATCGTCTGCGAGTGCGAGAGCAGAAAAAAAAATGGCTGACATGGCCAGCACGGTTGCTGTTGTTGCGAGCGTCTTGTGTTCTGAAAATAATAAGTTTATGTTGGAAAATTTAATATCACAGCGACGATATGATGACGATGATGACGCTTTTCTTCTTGCAATACACGAAGAGATTAAAAATGGTAAAAAAGGAGGATTTGTTGCCGATGTGATATCGAGGTATAATGACGTCACTTTTAAAACTCACTTTAGGTTATCACGTACAACTGTAGAGGTAAGTACAGTATGTGTATATGCACATAGTAAAAATGACGATGCCTGAACTTCTGCATTTTCTGTGTATTTTAAGTCCCTGATTGGAATGTTGCCACGTGTTTTTGGGCACTCACTTGGTAGACCTTCATTGCTGGAGACTAGTCCAGAGAGTGTGGTACTCCTGTCACTGTGGACATTGGGGAACCAAGAATCGTTCAGAGGAATTGCTGACAGATTTGGGATGGGACAGGGACATGCTTATCGAGAATTTGTCAACTTTTGTAAACACTTGTGCAACCTGAAACCACAGATAATCGCCTGGCCTAAAGGGCGAGCTGTACTAAAAGTGATGAAAGACTTTTCCAATTTGAATGACCTGTGTTTTCCACACGTCTTAGGATGTGTCGATGAGACACACATATCCACATGTATGCCAATACCGAACAAACACAAGACAACGTATTATTCCAAAAAGCCAGTGACGTCAGTGCACGTGCAAGGGGTGTGCGATTCCAAGCTTCGGTTCCTGGATGTGTTTGTTGGCAGTCCTGGATTATCCCACGATGGCAAACTATGGAACAATTCAACGTTGTGTGCGCAAATTGAACAAAACCCAGATCTCATTCCGACAGGTGCTTATCTTCTGGGTGGGTCAGCTTATCCACTTTCCCCTCATCTAATGACCCCATATAAAGACACTGGTCACCTCACGGATAAGGAAAAACTGTTCAATGAGGTTCATAGCTGTACTTGGGTGGTCATTGAGCAAGCATTTGGTCATCTTTTTGCTCGTTTTAGGCGCCTTAAACATTTAGCAAGGTTTCGCATGGATCGAATTTCCTTAGTAATAGTGAGTGGATGCATTTTGCATAACCTGTGCACTGACGAGGATGACGAGTTGCCAGAATTAGGCTCTGATGATGACAATGATATCAATGACATTGAATTTGTAAATGGACATAATCAGGAATCACTGCAAATTGCAGCAGTGGATGCGAAACTAAAGCGAGATTGCATTGCAGATCACCTATTTGAAAATTATTTATAGAGCAAGTTATTATTTGTCATCCCATTATTCTAATTCTCCTATAAGGAAATGAGAATGTAATTTGCTATAATGCAATAAAACATGTTTTTATAAATGTTTCTAACAGCAACACACAAAATATTTCGTTTTTTATGGGGCTGATGAATTTAACAATTCAAACGCTAATAATTCTCAAATTGTTATTAAGGTAAAACAGATTCAAAGATAAAAATTATGGCAAAAAAAAGTTTAATTTGACCAAATTATACTTCAATTTATTTTTCTCTCTGTATATGAATTCTAGATATACAGAAAGGTGAACTAAATATTTTCAGTATTTTACATGTCAATGCAGTTGACAAAATTTCCTGAGAACTTCAGAATTTGAATTTTTTAAAGTAGTTTTTTTTTAAATATATTTGAGACAAGAATGAAAATTTAAAGCTAACTTTATTAAAGCTGTACATGTATTTACAACAAACATCAGTATAGGGGATTTCAAACTTACAATCTGGATTAGAATGTTTGAATCCATATGCCCCTGTCTCCATTGGTGGATGAGTGCATCAGTCAACTATTTAAGAGGATTCATTAGAAAAAAAAGCGTTAGCCATTCCAGATTTGCTCATGATCTTTTTTACATATAAAGCAAGAAAATTGCTTCATCATCATGTAAAGTAATTGGAGGCTTTAACAATATTATACAGTATAATCGGTTGTGTAATTCCTGTTTTAAAATGTTCAGATCCATGATCTGGTTTGTAGGTTAGAAACCCCCTATTCACTATCTTTCAAGTTCTAACGATAAATAATTATCTTGTACAGGGTGTAATGAAAGCATGAGATAAATACTAGGTGTGTTCTTGTGTCCAAAACAAAAGATGTTTTTCATAATATATGCACAGCACATATTGGTATATGTTCCAAGATATTTTCTATCATTGAAATGTTCAAGTTGGGTAAAAATGCTCACATATACTGTATTGTGAGCTTTAGATTGGCTGTAAGTGTTGTTTTAATAACCTGTTCATTCCTTTTTTTATATATTTTGTGATGAAACTTGGATTTGATATATTTCTGGCCACAGATTTTAGTCCTACAGTCAAACAATGTTACTATAATATTCCAATAATCACAATAGATTTATGATAATAACCATACATCATGATACATGTATGCCTACTCCACTTTCTGCATAAATGACAGTACTGTAGTTGAGTTATTAGGACAAATATTGGAAACATTTTTAAACAAGTTTTCCAATTAGGTAAAATGTGACATTGATTATTCAAAATTGGATTTTTTCGTCAGAACTAGCCAATTAGGCAGTTCATCACAATGAAGTCAAATATTGCAAAACAACCCTGCTTAAATTTAAATAAAATCTGGCAACTTTTTAAGAGTAAAGTTTCCTTTGGATTGTTCCAAAGGAACACCTCAATCATTGGTCAAAATGGCGTTCCAACATTAATAAGATACCTACTTTCATATATTGTTTTCCATGCTAATTTTAGCATTGCTTTATCAATATTGTGAAATAAATTAATGGGATTCTGCAGCAGCCTACATGATCTATTGAAATTGCACAATTTCCAAGCAACACACTTTTGTTACACCCTGTATATACAAACCTGCCAAACTTTTATTTCCTTCGTAACATGTCGATAAGAGCATTCAGAGCAGCAATTTTTTCCCGCTCTAATTCAGCATGTTCCTTCCATTTTTGGTCCTCTTTGGCTTCGCGCCTCCTCTCTTCCTCCCTTCTCTCTTCACAATAACGCTTAAACCATAATGGTGTTTCATCCGTGGGCCTCTTTAGGCGGCGACGCTTTCTTTTCATACCAGTAGCAGTTCCAATTGGCGGGGAACTTGATGTCTCTGAAGAAAGTGGGTGGGAAGCTGAAACCTCCTCTTCATTGACGCACAAAGTTACCAAAGGAGATCCAATATTTGGGGAGGGAGGCATGCTGCAATTGCTACTGGATCGACTGCAGGTTGCTGCTATTTGAGCACTGTTTTGGCAAGGAGTTGCTTTTGCTTTTATGGATGACAAGAGAGTTCTTAAAGGTGGCTCAATGCTTATTGTCATGCCAATTCCCTCATTCATGAGACTAAAATATTTCCAACGCACTGCATCTTCTCCATGCTTGTTCGCTTTATCTTTATTTTTCCTGAATGTGCCGAGCAAATTTCTCCATTTAACGTCACACTCATCACCAGTAACAAGATATCCTTCTCCTTTTAAAACATCAGAAATTCTGGCCCACAACTTTCGTTTCTGAATAGGCTTTTCGAATTCAGTTTCAAAACTAATTCGAGTGGTGATGAGAAGGCGAATCATCCCATCTGTCCACAACGTTTCTGAAATAGCTGTAAAAAGAGTCAAATGGGATAAAAGCGTAAATGGGCTCATTCAAATGCAAACTATGTGATGAGATTCCATATCAGTGATCAATGTTCTCTATGCTGTATGTTTGTTTTGTGGTTTTTTAAGGTTGGCCTATTTCATGTTCTCTATGCATTCAATACTCTACATAATGTGATGTTTGTTTGTGGATTTTTAACGTTGGACTATGTCTGCTACGAGAATAAACAAAAGTGCAAGGGGGTATGCAATCATCACCTAACTGGGAATTTTGCCTACGTAGGGGGACGTCCACCCCCAAGAGGATCTTTAACGTGCAGAGTGCAAATGGGATCTGCACGGCACCTCGGAGACTCTTATCCGAAAGAGCCACCAATTAGAGAATTTTGCACATCCTTAAAATTCTCACCGACCTTGACCGGGGAAAAAAACCACACTAATTAAGATCGAAACTTATGGATCCTTATAGGAGCCACTTATGGAACTCTGAGCCCATTCGGATCCATTCTATTGGTCTTTCCTTTCAATTCCTTACCCTGCAGTCAGTACATAGTACCATGTGGCAGGGGATATCATTATACAATTTGATTGAACCCAAATTCTCAGTTTAATTAATTTTCCCGTATTTGGGATTTTAACGAGGAGGTACGTGGGATGGGATTAGGATAGGAAGACGATCATGGCCGATTTAATATAGGAACTATCTCAGCATTCGCCTGGAGGAATTGCGGGAAACCATGAAAAACCACAATCGAGGATAGCCGACCTGGGAATCGAACCCGGATCTACCGAATGCAAGACGAGAACGCTAACCCCTAAGCCACCTTGCTCGGTTCAATTTGGGTTGACAATCAGCGCTGGCCATACAATGTGATGTGCAAGATAACAAACATTATTGCGAAGATCGTTCGCAGAAAGCTAGCAGGATGTACGTGCATGTCTCATTTATAATGTGCAGGAGAAAACAAGTTTTGAGAAGAATATGATAGAATGATTACATATTGTACGGTATCTTGCCTCGCATTTTTCATTAACTTGTGTCAGTATAATTTTTCATACTTGCCTCTTCCATTTTTTTCCTCCAATTGCTCCATTACGTTTGCCGAATCGAAACAAGAAGGTAGTCCGAATTCGTGCACAACGCCTTGAAGAGTCATATGAGAAGTTCTTCTACCCTCTCTGACAGAAGCTGGAATGGATTTTAAATGTAACATCGCAGTTTTGTATTTATAAAAAAAGCAACTATTAATTAGAACAAGGCATGCTCATGATGAAAATGTTACCTAAAACAACGCTTCTCGACGGCATCCTCGTCTAGACAATATTTGACTTTGAATGTGAGGGCGTGAAAGTACTCCAGCTGCCATCTTGATACACTGATCTGCTCTTATCTAGTTCTAGTCCTGTATCATAGCACCCTATATGGCTTTCGTCACGACCGAAACAATTCTTCCATTTCCATTGTAGAGTGGCTAGCTCGAGTAGTAAATAACACGATAAAAATCTTATCTTTTAATAGTTCTCGCTTCAGCTACTGCACTCATCAGCACGGAGTCCATCTCTCAAATCGAGTCTCAAATAGTACAGAAAATGTCTTACGACGCTCTATTCTGTGGCTCTATCCATAGCTTCTCAGGAAATTTGCGTGGGGGCAGTCCATAAATCACATTAATAGAAAACTGGTAAATCCGAATAACAAGTGATGGGAAGTTATAATAAATGAAGCGATACTTTTTTTATAGATCGTTTATGTAAATAAAAACTACATTTTATATTTTCCATACTTGCATAAACAGGCTATTAACAAAATAATTGATTATTAATATTAATAATTGATTTTGTGTAAACTATAGCTGCTACTAATTGACGAAACTTTCAGCAATTAATAAAATACTTATCAATCTGGTTTACTGAGGGTAAAAGAAGAACAAAATTAATAAAATAAGTCTCGTTATATAATTAAATCCAAAGCATGTCTGTATCATGATGAGATGATCAAATGGATTTGAACTCAGCTAGGCATTTAATTTTTCCCTTGGATTTAATTGAAATAAATTTAAGTCCAATTGATCTCTTACACATGATAAGCGCCTCAGATCTTATACAGTACATTACTTAAACTACGAGTATTAATAAATATTCGTTGTTCTACAATTTTTTAAAACACTACAAAGTTTAGAAAATCCGTAACTCCCTGGCATGCATGGCTTACCAAATTTGACCTCTACTAAATTGGAAATCAATGCAAACAGCTAGTAGATTTTTAAGTAATTTTATTCAAACATCATCATACAAATGCTCCAAAGCAATGACTTACAGCCCACAAGGGGTTGTTGAAAATGTGATTACATCTAACTACACCGTTCCCAATGCGCAACACTTGGCTTCAACATGATTCAATCTCGATTGGAAAAAAAGTGGTAAAAATGCCACCAAATGGGATTTTTTTTTTGTCTTTACCTGTTGAAAAATGGCAATTCCATAAAGAGTGATATATGATTGAGCAAGATTGGGAAAATAACTAAAATCAAGACGCAATTCATAAAAAATAGCCATCCTATAGCAGATAACTTCGAAAATACGAAAGATCCTCATATAATTTGACGTATGTTATGAAACATGCATGCAGCATGTGATACATGAAGGATGAGTCGATGTACCAAATGGCATATGCCGTTCCCGAGAATACGGTTTGCCTAAATTGAGGGATAAAAGCAGCCTTGGGAACAACGGGTTTGGTTTCACACACACGCACAAAGTGGATGGACTGAAATGGCATTCATACTGATTGAACTCTCGCAAATTATTCCGAATAAAGATTCTCCCGTACATGCACTCACATCAAGAAAACAATTCAAAAGTAGCATACGACCGAAGCAGTACGTGGCTTAAACTGATGTTGGAAACTGGACTGGGCATCCCGAGCTGTTGTCTTAGACACATGGCCCCAGTGGAAGAGCTACGGCCATCGTCACAACATGACAGCAATTTATGCAGTTAGATAAAAATGAAATAATAACATCTAGTGATTTCTATCAAATACAAGGATATAACTTTAGACTGTGCTGCACAACAATAGTTATTATTACAGGTATTTGGAAACATAGTATGAAAAACTGGATTCTTAGTAGGCCCATCAAACTGATCATGTACGACAGGCCAATGAAATGTCAAATTAAGCAGAACAAAAATTGGAGTACCGACATCATTACAATTTTTTGCAACGTTCTGATTTTAAAATGAAGCATGATTGAGTGAAAGTGTTTAATAATTATAATGTCATAATTTTTTTAACTTTTCTGGGACCAGAATTAAATAAATATTAAAAAAAAGAAAATATTAAAACTGGCAGAATATAAAATAGCACCAATGTCAAATTTTTACTATTGCCATTCCTTATTAAAAAAAGATCATAGTCATCTGACTATCATAATATCTGAGTCAAGTATTTACGAAAGAAAAGCTGAGCATAATTTAAAACTTTTCTACTTATCGCAGGAATAGTAACTAGTCCCTTACATCAAGAAAGGGAATAATTGCTATTCGTGTGAAAGTGCACATTAAAAGTTTTCTGTTTATTATCAATCTCATGGATAGTACAAAAATAATAATAACCTACAATTTTAAACCCTCATTCTACAATGTGCATGAATCCTTCCCACATCTAGTCTCACGGCAATATGTTATTGGAACGAATTAGTGACCATTCCGTCCTCAAAAATGACAATCTTGTCTTGAGACTTGATGATGGAACAATCCCATATATTTTATGCAAATATAGACTAGGGTTTACACGTGATTGCCCATGAATGCGTGTCTGGTTAAATTAACTTTACCACTATTCAAAATATTACCCAAAATTAATGTAAAAAGCCATATATTGTGTACTTTAGCATTAGTATTGTTTCATAGCTAATACTCCTGCATTGAAGCCATTCCAGTGACAATGTTATTACAGCACTCGTCATGCCAAATCATGCAGACATGGGCAATTTCATCATTGTCAAATACAAATCCTTGTATAATCGGCTCAGCTTGGAAGGATAATTGGAAAGTGAACTTCCTAATATAGCATTTGCTGGTAATTAATTTTAACTATCAGGTTTATGACTCCAGATAGCTAGAGCATGTATAATTACAACTGGTCGATTCCGCTTTGTGATTTTGCATTGTCAGAACTGTTGAACACAAATCAACAGCCGATTGCCATTTAAAGGAATATTTAAATAATTTTTTGGGGGGGGGAATTAAATGTTAAGCCACTTACTGCCATGCTAATTTGGTGCAGTAATTTTTTGCCTTCCAAGCTCAGAACTCAATACAAATTACACTGTATGGACCAAATGGCCCATCGATAAACAAAAGCCCGATATTTGGAGCATATTGCATACTTGGAAATGTGCCTCCATTGCCATTAAGCTTTATCTCATAGGCGTCATTGCAAGTAAACCACTATTTACTCGGTCGGCAATAGCAAATTACACATAGCCAATTTTGTATTTGTGAGTAAAACAAATCTGGAATGAGTACCAGTAATTTTGCTGTATATGTACAGTAGCGCAAGTGGCATTTCCATTTCCTTACTGAAAAGGTCACAACACATTTACAAATATACCTTATTCATAGTAAGGCCGATAAAGTGGGGAAGAAGTGTGAAAAAAATATCAAAAACCATTCTTGAATTTGATCACTGATATAACATTTAAAATTTAATCGGAAGGTATTAAGGATTCCGATTCAACATATTGCGATTCTCTTTTCTGAAAAGCTTAACGGCAAATAAGCCCGAAATCCTCAGATATGCAATTCGCTTGTCAGCATTGGATTACCAAGCACGCTGCCAGGACCTGTAACAAGCCTTCACATTTTCACATTCGGAGGTCATCTCATTCGATGCGTGGAAGTGAACAAGGATGGAGGTATAATCAGCAGCCAAGTTTAGACTGAGTTGTCCCATTGATTGGCAACACAAATTGCCATAAAGGAATCTTTTTGAAATCTTCACAATGAATTGATAGGTGATGACTGCGAGTGCGTGAACGGCTTTGGATGAAAGAAAACCCACCTGGGCCCCCACTCGTGGAAAAGAAATAAAAGTGCTGGCCGTTTGGAGTAGTTTACGGCGTAGTAGTACATCCCAGCCATGAACTAATGAAATCCGAAGTGTCGGAAGTATGCGCGCACACACATCACACATACAGATGCACGGCACGAACAAACACGTAAGATTTTCTTAAGAATCGTCTCATAGGCAGCAATGAGGAGCGAAGAAAAACAAATAAAAATAAGTAAAAAATGAATGGGGGTAAACTTATTGTACACTGAGCTCCATCGAGGAGAAACTCCTTCCTTCAGAAGAGTTCTTCATATCCTTGGGTTTACCACCGAGTGCTGCCTTTTCTATGTACATTCTGCTAGCGCAACAGTTGCAGAGGCATTGGGCAAGCCACGAATCGAGAGATAAGAGGAGTCCGAGACAGACAAGGATTGCTAAAATCTTAATGCTATTGCCTTAAGTTGACTCTCGCCAAAACGAAACACTGCAACGTTCAGCAAAGCACATTCCAATGCTGTCGCCTCGAAAAATGGCATTCCTCCTTTTCCTAGCCCACCATAGCCTCTTAGTTATATAAGTTGACAAAGTGGCAGTTATAGAAGGTCCCATCACGCGGCCGCCTCACCCGACATGATATTATGTACCTGTTCCAATTTGTGAGCGAGACGATTCTTTTTGGAAAACTCGTCTTCTTGTAGCGTCTGGAACAATTGGTCATTGTATTTGAGAGCATAAGAGTAGAGCTCATTCAATGCCACGTTAGTGTTGAATTCTTGATTATGAAGCTAAAAAATAATATAAATGGAATCAATAAATTGCGCAGGAGGCATGTTACAGGAATAATAAAATACATGCAATTACTGACGTGAAAATTAGGTTAATTCATAAGTTTAATAAAAGGTTATACAGTGCACGAACAAAGAATTATGAAAACCATGGGAGTTCTTCGATCAAACACTTAAAAATAACTGATTTTAAAAAATTCCTATAAGTAAACCTACCCTTGACTCTTCGGCCAGCATTGAATTCATATCTTGATCACTGATTGCAGCCATCACTTTAATGTCTCTATAATACCTATAAACAAGATTTTGGATATAATGTTAAACATATTAACCCAACAGAACATGGATGGCATTTAAAATACTGGAAGTTATATTACCTTTCTACCCATTCCTTATAAACGGGAATGTCTTTAGCATACAACAACTTGCTGCTAGGGGAGTCCTTCCCCAGCCTGTGATCAGACGTGGAGCAAGAATCCATAAATGTCTGAGCGACAACAGACAAACACGAGTCCACGATATTAGACTTGTGAATGTCAAACACAAAATTTGGGTTCTTAATAAGGTTGACCCAGAACCTCAGTGGAAGGCTAGATGCAACAAAAATTACAAAATGTAAGTATTCATAATCCATTTTAAAATAACATGCAACCACAAAATCTCTATACTGGTAGAATCTCTACCTGTTGCTCTTCCACGTATGTACCACTTCAGGATCAGTGATACCGTGTTGAATTGCTTGATCGTCCAAGAAATCGAACATATATTTAATGGCTAAAGGTAAGGCACTTCCTCGATGTGCCGTGCTAAAGATGGTCTCAAAGAGATCATCCACAAACTTTTGTAAGGTGCCCTAAAAGTTGAGATAGAAGTATTGAGCCTCATGCTCTTTGCTCAAGGCAATCGATAACAATTATACTGAAAAATAATTAATGAAACTACATACTTTAGTTGCTAAAAGCCTTGTTAAGTATATTTCCGATACCATTTTATTGCCTCTTTCTCCCTCTTTTGAAGTTTCGCTGTCATGGTGCTTTACCTATTCGGTAACATGGTTGGGAAATTAGACACTGTTCCAGTGTTTTGTTTAAAAGCAAACCTAGCCAATCAAGTGAGTTACTTACTAAATGCCAGTATTTGTAACCAGTTTCCATGTCATGATTTAATGGAGATGTTGCTCGACTCAAAGGAGGGCTTCCAGATGAGAATTTGGGGAAGTTTAGGGTTTCTAAAATAATAAATTACATCAACGTTTAGCATAACAATGACATGAAAAATAAAGAATATTGTCATTGTCGGATACACAAAAGCCAAACGTACCATATTTGTGAGATTTTTCAGACTTTTCAGACACTATAGACAGATTATAATTGGACGCTTGTTTGAGCACCAACGTAAGCAGAGCACCATCAGGAACCTAAAATTATAAATAAAAAAAATTCTAATAATTTGTTTCATAAAGTAAAAAAGAAATTATTTTAAAATGTACGTTTTTGAAAGTTTAGTCCAAGTGAAGGTTTGGATATTTGCCACAACAACAAAAAATCAGAAATGGCCATGCATTTTCCTATCCTTTTTCTAGCCCTAACATACTGTATTCTATCTGGAGTATTATCAGACTGCACTGTTCGTTTTAACAACAGTTTACCTTAAAATGAGCCAATGTGTTGATCTTTTTCCAATCTCCTTCAGGTTTAGTCGTTTGGTCTTCATCGGATAATATCAAACGACCAGAGGTTCCTGTTCTCCATTCTAAAATGTCAAAGCATCAGTGAATTAAGTTAAAGATGGGAAAATCAAATGAACACCGTAAAGAGTAGGAAGAAAAAGTATATACTGAAAGAGTTAATAAGACATCAGCATACCAAGATCTAGGTCATCCTTTGCAGGGCGTTGGGAGAAGGGCGTATTTCGATAAATGGCATCCAGTGCCTTTTCCTTCACTTGAGAAATCGTATCACAATCGAGTACTTTAACAGGAACATTGGTATTTTCAGTCTCCAAACTTAAGGGATACATTGTCTGAGGACTCATAGATACATAAACAGTCTGCAAAACGATATAAAAAACCACATGTAACAATACAATTTTAACTGCACTTTAAATTGGACTATATTAAGATTTAAAAATATTCAATACCATAGCTTTAAAATCAATTGATTGTCTGATAAGCTTCTCTTCGCTGAGAGAGTAACGAGCTTCATTCGTGATTGCATCCACTGGCCCCTTATCAACTTGCTGTTTGATTGCTCGATACAACAAGAACAAAGGATCCCCTGCACATTCTTTCAAAAATTTGTACAACAGGAAAGTGAACCATGAAGAAAGCATTTTCTCAGCTACAGATTCAGTCCTGGAAAAAAAATTAATTCAATGAATTACACGTACTAATTAAACCTTTAATAAACACCAAAATCAATTTTTGTTGTGGAAATTTATGTAAAATATTTCTTTGATTCATGCATATTAACTTGACAAGCAGTGATGGATTTGTTCAGCTGCCCTGCTAACAAATTTCACAAAGCAAATGGAGCTATGATCTCTATTGAACAACCTTATTTAGAACTTAGCAGATGAAATTTTTAAGGTGCATACTTCAAAGATCATGTGAAAAAGAAAACTTAATGAAATAATGTCTTACCGCCTGAGCAATAATTTCGGATGTGATTTGCCCTCCATGCACTTTTCAATGAGCTCAGCTAGCAATGTCTTCAAAATGCTATATTACAAGATAAAGAGTTGAAAAAGTTAATACGGAACGTCATACCAGTAATTGCAAGAAAACTAAGTGAATTACACATACTCAGTGCAATACTCCATTCTACTCTGCAAAATGACCATAACCAAAGAGGCAACGTTGACCCTGTCTCTCATCGAGAAATATCGATTGGACTCTAGTGTCCGAATAAATAGAAGCAGGAACGTCTTATTCATGATGAGTTGACCAAATAAGCGCAGTCCTCTTTCCTGTTCCATCATTCGCGTAGGATCCATTTGGTTAGAATGAAAAAACGGACAGACATTTACAAACAGCAAACATGCACCACCTGACAGTGCCTTACATTAGGTATAGAAATTTGAAGCGTGTAATTACCTCCTGAGATTTCAAAACTGGGTGATCCTCCACATTAGGGAAAAGAATCTTCATAGTGTATGCCTTGTAATCCAAAAATGGAATGCCACCAGAAGAGAGGTCACTCGTGAGGTCGGTCATCTCAGTTTGAAGTTCAGCAAATGCTGTTGGACAAATACCAAACACAGTGAATAAAAAACTACTACTGTATAAATGCACCAATTATTCAACAGAAACTTTAGACCCACCAAGTTAATTCAGTAGTTAATGATTTTTATAATTTCACATGCAATTCAAGGATAACAAAAGTTGAATTTAAAAATCCAATTTGGATTTTGAGAAAAGCATAATTTCATCTCAAGGTAATAAATGGTGGTCTTAAAAGAGTTAACAAATCTTGCTTTAAATAGGACCATTCTTTCTTACCTTCCTTGCACTCAGCTGCCACTCGAAGTTCAAGAACATCCATTTGCTCCTGCATGTTTTTCAGCACGCGACTATTTTCAGTTGACTTTAAGCGGTATGCAATAAGGATACCAATCACCACCAAAAACAGTATGCTTCCTCCAATAATGACGCCGATCGTGACTGGTAGAGGCAGACCCCCGACATTTACACGTGGAGATTCATAGCTCAGTTTTCCAATCGTATAATTGAGCCTTCCGCCTACAATCACCAGGACATCTGGAATACTATCCCTATCAGGATTTCCCTCGGAATTACGAGCTGGTGGCTGACTAAGTGGTGGCCGGCAGGTCAATAGGTTACGGGTTAGTCCAGTGACATTGCAAGCTCCTGTGCCAATCTGCACAATCACATCAGATTTATGACAAGCTCTGTCCAAATTATCGCCCTGATGAAAACCAAAACAAGTTATTCAGAAGTTTAGTCAATGTTGATTATAAGATTATTTAAAATGTCAAAAAAATAAGCATGATTTAAAAAAAAAAACTTACATTAATAATTAGATAATCACTTTTGAAGTATTTGATAGAATTTTCCTCCTCAAAAGTGTGAAACACAGGATCAGGATACAGATGGAATGGCTGGAAAGATTCGCCATTTTCGTTTTTGGAAGACATCATGCTCCGAAACTGCATGACTTCATCCATTTCAAACCCATAATCCATTTTGAGAGGTGCATCCGCATTAAACGTCTTGTTTGGCGTTAGTTCTGAAGCTGGAATGGCTGGAGTATGACATACCATAGAGGTAGATCCCTCAACATCACAAGGTTCCTGAATGTAGAAAATTTTTTGGATAAGTTGGATTGCCACACTAAACAAAATTAGCAACAGTTTAAGTACTAAAGATACTAACGCTATAGAATTTCTTCCCATTATAGCGAAGGAACATTCTGGGCTCCTGCACAGCATCCAAATGTTCGCCTCCAACATTGAATGCAATACCGCCACTGTAGTAAAAAAGAATTGATCTTCATTGGTAAGATTACTAATAAGTTCTAACAAACATTTTTACATGAAAATATATGAATTGGTTTAAATATGGCATTCTTCTAAAATTATTTGTGACAACAAATTTTTGATTATAATTTTAAAAATGTATTTTCAAACCTTGGAATGCCTTTTGGAATGCTGCGTGGTGAACTTCCAGATTCGAAAGATTTAATTCTTGGATCTTGAACATAATTAAACTCTGGGTAGTTCAAGGTTCGTTCACCTTCGTCAAACTTCATACGTAATTTAGTTGTATGTGGGCGCTCAGCCTTTGATGTTATACACTCTGCAAATCCCATCTCCGCTCTGTAATAAACAGCAAATTCATGAATGACTTCAACATGAAAATATTTTTAAATCAAATTAGAAAATTGCAACAACTTACTTGGTTAAATTGCATTCATAGTTATCCATAAATGCCATGATGTTGCTACCAGCATTCATGTTTTCGCCTGTTATAATGACCCTAGTACCTCCTGACTCGGGGCCTTTAACTGGTGTAAGACTCAAAAGGCGAGGTTCCTAAATATTGCAAAATGCAGAGACATTTAGATTCCTTTATACCGATTTAGTCTTAGTAATTGTATAGAAAAAGTAACTTATTGCACAATGGTTTGCACCAACAAAGTTATCAATGTTATGAGCTAACCGAATAAAATTTTTAAAATGAAACATACCACAAATTCAAAATTTGCAGAAGATTCGCCACGGAAGTCCTTAACCTTAACAATAACTGGACCAGAATGTGAATCTCCGTTTGGAGGGTTTGGAATTTCCAGAGAGTTCAGCTGGCATACAATCCTAAAAACACAAGCATTGAAAATCATTAAATTATATAATACGTTTCATCAGCATGAACATGTTATAATTTTCTATAGATATTTTGAAAAATTTTGAATTGCGTTTTGAAAACAAAACATCAAATTAAAGTACTTACTTTGATGTTCTTATGTACAGGTCTCTAATAGGTGTGCACTGAACGCCAGCAACTGTTACGCCAGTTTCAATGTCTTCAAACGTTTTTCCTAAATTTACTCCTTCTATGGTCACCTTAGTTCCTCCTTCTCGTGGTCCTGATATTGGATTGAACTAGGAAGAGGTATTTAATAAGAGGTTTAGCAAAGTAAGAATAGAAGGAATAGAATTGCATGAATTACAGATAGTTCACTAGCTTACATTAAGGATCTTGGGATTCGGACAAGTCTTCTGTTGATCAAGCCAAGCACTTTCCCCTCCATCACACTGTTCCTTGATTTCGCATGTTAGAGAACTCTGGCACCAACCACACTGATATTTCTCAGAAAGAGCTAAGCACATGCCACAATTGTCAGCCATGTTACGGCAACGATAAACGAGAACTGAAAATTGAAAATGAAGGCAACATTTCAACAGGTGGGAATAAAAATTTTGATTTTTGCAAATTACACAGAATGCAATTTATATTACCATGGACTTTTTCAGGATTATCCAAAGGTTTGCTGCCCTCCCAAATGATCCCAAAAGACACAGATGTATTGGTCGCCGCACTACTGTAAGAAAACTAGAATAGGAAAAATATCACAGAAACATTAATTGCCAAAGAACCTACGGAATAATAGACAAAAATACTCAGATACAAAATTACTGAAACTCAAGACGATAAGAAAAATATATTTTTTACTGAAATATGTATTACCTCCATTTCTGTGCAATACATCGTATCTGTCAAAAGCCGTGCTCCAACTTGAAGAACCCTGCCATCGATGTTAAATTGGCAAACAAAGTGCTTCTGAGTAAGGAACTGCTGTTCAACAAATGATAAATAAAATGCAGGTTCAATATTATGTCAATAAAGTGACAAAAAATTAAATTTCATATATAATGAAAGAGTTCTATACATACTGCAATATTATCTACTTTGACACTGATGGCCCGACGCATACCAGAAGACACCAAAATTTCTGAATTGCCAGTTGACGATGAATTAATTTTGGGACAAAAAGTGGGACCTGAACGAAAGCTTGGGCCGACGTTCTGAAAAATACGGAGTCAATGATCAATTTATTTGCATTAAAATGTTCAATCAAAGAATTGGTCTCCATAATTTGGATTTTGTAAATAGTTGAACAGAGCTTGCAGTACATTGTTTATGCAAATTCAACAATCATAATTCCTTATAAACTATTACTTACATTAATACCTGTTACCAAAAAATCATTGCGACAATTTTCTCCTGTGTCATGGGTGCATCGATGGCCGTCAACGCACCAGTCACATGGAAAGGGGCTGGAGACGCACTCAGTGCATCTGTGTGAGGAAAAAGTATTTTCTGTCATGTTAACAGCAGCTTTTATCTGAGCACAAGGAATGAAATTAAACGGTGCCATACTTACTCGCCATATGTATTACAATCATAGAATGTAAAATTCGTAGCAACAAAATCTGGCCCTGCTACACGCCTGACAGAAAGTGTTGCTGTGAAGTGATCTGCAATTTTAACAAGAAATTTTATTAAAAGGAAAGAAAGCAAGCTTGAAAGAGCAAAATAGATGTCAAAAAGTTAAATGTCATCATACGTTGATTCTGTGGAATTGATGGCAGAGCATCAGTACGAGGTGTGGGACAACTGACCCCGGAGGCAGTACGTGAGGCATTGGTGGTCAGTAATTTGTTGAAGGCAGTGAAGGCACAAAGAAAGTGTCCCTGGAGTGTTGGAAGGTTGTCGATAGTCAGCATCAACTAAGGATTAATAAATAATAGAGATAGGGGTAAAATTTTCAAATGTGAATTACATACAGTATATATTTATATCCATGGCAAATAAGCTCAAGGTAATCCTACTGACCGTTCTTGCTGTGGTCCTCTGTATTTGGTGTGGATGAACATTAGTAATCGTCGTACATTTTCCACTTTTGTATGGTAGCCAATACAAAGGGTCACGTGCAGCCTGAGCACAATCGCTTCGAAGGCTACATCTAAAAAAGATGGGGGGAAACGAGAAGATAGTCGATCATGGTCTTGGCCGTTCGACACTTAAGTGCATCAAAGATTACACCGTTAGGGTGGCAACCAATGGCAGCTACTTACTTGTTCTCCAGAGAGCACCATCCACAATAGGGGTCTCGTGCTCCAAGGCACTTTCCACAGTTCTTGTATACATTGCAGTTTTGAACTTTTATGCGGCTCACCTGAAATGAATAAAAAATACAGCAAGGTTGAAAAACAATCAATTGAGTAGTAGAGTTAAACCAAAGCTATACTTTGCTATGGACATTTTTATTTGGCAGTTAGAATGTATTTTTGGACAAAAATGCTCTTTTATTTCCACTAAGAATCCATATACGTGACCCAAACTCATGGATTTTACTCTTTGATTTCTAGATTCAACATTCACGCAGCAAGTAGAGGTACAAACTGCCATTTGTTGGATTGATCTGTATTATTCTAGCTGAATCACAGACAACACAAGCTGACCAGAGACCCTATTGAGTCCTCAAGTTTAAGGCATAAACAAATGTACAGGTAAGTTGTCCAATCTCAGGACTGCAAACGTAATGATCAGGCAGAAATACGTGTGAAATATATTTCAACGTGCAAGACAAGAGTTCCGCAAATCAACAGAAAACTTCAGTTTCTTTACACGTTAATTCAATAACTAGAAATCCTCATCCGCAAACATAATGTCGCATAAATCTTCAGAAAGCAGCAGACACTGCACTTGCAAAGGTACCACCCAAGACAGGGAAGCGTCTCGACAAGGAATAATAAATAATACGGCTTTTGTTAAGCGTTGCACTCTCACTGTCACATCCCACAACTTTGCCTCTTCATTGTTTATAACGAGGATTCATTAATCAAACCCTTTCCTTACAGCATGCATCTGTCTTCCCTCCGATGCATGGCTGAATTTCCCTCTCGCCTTCCATTTTATTTAGTTTACGTTTCTGTGCCTCTCATATGGATGCAAATTTCATGAATGTGATAAATGTGCGGCACCGCGCACCATTCCTTTTTCCTCACACGTACGCTGACGCACACTTACTCCTGTCTAACTGGGAGCTTGCTATAGTATCGAGCATGCACCAGTGAAATAGCACATCCGTAAGAGAAAATGAATGAAATTGAAATTTGGTAAGCTGGCAACACCGGTTGCAGAGGGCTTCTTCGGGCGAAGCCTCCCCGGCATTGCCATTCATCTCAATCTGAAAGAAACCGCTCGCCGGCTGCTTGCTGCAGCACGCAGCACTTAACGCCACTAAATAATTAATGGTAGTGCTCGCTCGCTATGTATATTCTAATAGCAAAACCAATCCATACCTACGCCATAGGCAAGGCGCAGAAAGAAACGCTGGAAGAAGGGAAAATTGCAAGAAGCAACAACTGATATCTATTGGCAGGCAGCGTGGGTACCATTCCGGATCTCGCAGATGCAATGTTAATGCATTCTGCGTGAATGCGCAGCACACACAAAAAAATGGGAGTAGGCAAAAATTTCCGCCGCATTGGGGTGTTTTAACTGCCGCGGCACTTGTTGGTGGCCGGGGCGTTGCCAGCATCGTGAAAAGGAATTGGACTTTTCTGCAGAACAATGGCCATTTCCTCCAATAGCCCGATGTTACATTCAATGAAATCAATGTATGTTGACATCGGTTGACTCACTATTCAAATGAGAGAAATCGATGGCCTTTGTTTCTACCAGCTCTTAACATCTGAATAACGATAATGAAGAACCTTTTCAGCGCAGAACCCTCTACACCTCTGTGGTGAAAAATCGTTTACCATGCAAGAAGGCAGTTCATGACGTCTACCAAAAAGGCGGCTCGTGACGTCTACCAAAAAGGCAGTTCGTGACGTCAACCAAAAAGGCAGTTCGTGACGTCAACCAAAAAGGCAGTTCGTGACGTCTACCAAAAAGGCAGTTCATGACGTCTACGAAAAAGGCAGTTCAGGACGTCTACCAAAAAGACAGTTCAGGACGTCTACCAAAAAGACAGTTCAGGACGTTACCAAAAATTCAGTTATGAAGCTTACCAGAGTAGAGCTTGGGGCTACATGTACAAGGGGCAAATTGTCATAGCGGAAATATAATGAAGCACAACACCAGTGCACCATTAAACTGTTTATTTTAAATGGTAGTCACAATTTGTTCCTTATAGCCAATCGATTTAGGGAAGGAAATTTTCCGGACATATACTATAGTAGTGCATGCATATTTGTGCAGTTGGATCGAGGTCTTCCTGAATGACGCGATTTTAAAAAATATTCATGCAACTTGGAGCTTAAACTCAGCTTGTGGTCAAAAGGCGACAGCTCACGCCTTCGACATTTCTCTGGCCAGAGGAAAACCGAGCAAATGTCAATTATCCATGTCCACGGAAGTTTGGTTCGCGTTGGACTGAACTTCCACCGCAGAATCCACCCAGACAATTAGCATATGGAGCAAACGCGTGTCGACCGACTGCTAATTTCGCTCGGACCATGGGAATTTGGAGGCAGAAGCCCATGTGCACCGGTGCCATTTTTATGCAAACACTCAGATTCGATTTGCCAATCCATCCGCGCATCCGAGATTTGTTTTCCAACTGCGCCCTAATGAACCGTTTAATTATTACCTGTCGTAAGCCGCCACAAATGAGCAACAGCTCAACGGCTTTGCAAATCTGCTAATTATTTTTCGCGAAACGTGTTCTCGACGAACGTTAGGAGGCAAGATGATCCCGAATGCATTTCGGCACGAATCGACTGTAAGAGTTTGTTTCGTCGCTTTTCTGCTGGTTATTTTTTTTTCCAAATTGACATTGACAGAAGTGGAGAAATCTTGCTGGTCGCCGCAGCAACCCAGAGGCTAATCCATTCGAAATTAAAAGCCATAATTTGGAATCTTCCAATTTACTCCGTGTTCCCTCCAACCACATGCAGTGGGCTCCAACTGAAGAAGACGATTGAAGCGTGAAAGAATGGCCATATAAGAACGAGCAAGGATCCACCAGAACCCAACATGAAAAGGAAAACATGGCATTGCTCTTTCCTTCCAGTATTTCAATGCCAGCAAATCCCCGATAAAATTTGCATTTTAACCACTTCGGGGACTAAAAGACGGCTTTTAACTTGACTCTTGTCAGGCCGAAATTATGCACGATTCCCCGTCGGGGTCACGGGGACCACATTCGCCACATCCTTTTCGAGCGTCTTCACACTGCACGTAAGGCACCGTGTGTCCGACTTTGAGATAATGCGGATTTAAAAAGGAATGAAAAATGGGGAACCATAATTTTTCCAAACCCAAGAGCTCCCAAGAATACCAGCTTTCTCATCTCTGGCACAACCCGAGTCGGTTGTTCCCCGTGAAAATCGAAGCCGGAATTACGCCTTATGAGCACTAAATAATAATGTGGCAGCAACGGAGGCCGATAAATTACACACGAGTGTATATATATTTATATCGATGGGGTGGACACTGGCAGGGCCATGATTAGGTAAGAGCCTGCGAATGTCAGGAGCGGAGTGGACCGACGAAGTTCAATCATCCAAGCTGCATGCCTAGAGAACAAACTTCCATCCCCCCCCAAAAAAGTTTGGTAAACATCCAGTCCCTCAACCAGATTAGTTAGTTGGTATTCCGGGGAAAAGTATTGTTATTGATGATGAAGATTGAAGAAATTACAGCTTCCTTCTCCGTGCTCATCGTTCCGTAGGATGCTCGATGTTTATCAACTACTTTGCGCTAAATTAAATTGCGGCTTATCGCGGATGAAGCTCAATTTTTCAGAACTAAAATTGATACATCTTAACGAGATGGCAGCATTTACAAAATAAATCGAGGAGCAAGCCTAATTGCGATATTAAGCATGTTTTTTTTTTCCGGTGCACCAATGATGATTTCCTCTAAAATTAGCTTAGCTGGATCACCGCACGAAGTTCTCGTCAATGAAAATTCCTCATTTTTTTTAATATTCGGGCCTTCGAACGATTTATTAGCAGGTGCAGACCAACCATAAACTAAAGAAAAAACAAATCATTTTTTTTTTGCCATTGTTTGCGCGAGAAGTAATTTAACGATGATTTACGTTTATGATCGACTTTTTATTACATGTACCCTAGATAGCATCTACACATAGCAGAGCCCCGCTCATTACCATCATGTACAAGAGTGCATCGGGGGAGAAAAAAAAGTACCTCCACGTACATGTATTTATGATTGTGTATTTATTTTGCCTGCTAATTGTGTATACACATCACCAAAAAAAAAAAAGTTGACCCTGGAGCCAATCAATCCGTTCTCAACTACGTGTAATGTACATGCAGCTGCCCAGATGGGAGTTTATCCAAAAATAAAACGTGGATTCCGCAAGTTTTTCTGCAATGTCCCAGAGATCGATTAAACAGATTGCATGGCGAGTTTCAATTTGAGGGGGCAATTTCGATCGTGGAATGCCACCGAGTGGCGAGTGCTGAAAAATCGAGCACGAAATTTATCGTATAGTTTCGAAAAAAATACCCTAGCTCTGTTTTTTTTTTGTTTTTTTCTTTTTTCTAGGCAACTCGGGGCTTGAGTTCCGAGTTTCAAAAACTTACTCGGATGAGCTCTTTTCAATAAAAGCAGCATTCGCTTAGGCCGCAAATAAGAAAATAGCGAATGGAGGAAGGGATGGTAAAAAAAGGAAAATGTAGAAATGAGAAGAAAAACGACGACCATTATTCTTGAAGGTACGAGTCCCGCGAGAGAGCGCTAGAGAAAAAAAAATCTGAAAAACCCAAAAAATGAAAACTGCAGTAAAACACAATGATGCATTTCTATTCGAAAGAGCATCCATTTAAACTAACTCGAAAGTGTTAAGACGCATCTTACCAATTGAAAAGGATAGGAACAAAACAACAAAAAAAGCAGAAAAGCTCAAAAATATAATGCGAGCTTAATGAATGGATTTTTAACCAACAATAATAAATCTGTTGCATTTCCAGGGCTCCTGGTTGTTGTTGTTGCAGAAGAAATTGCGTTCTACTGGAGATGCAATTCGAGAGTAGGAAGATGCATTTTGTTTCTTTATAATAAAAAATAGCAGGATTAAATCTGCGACTTCTGCCTAGGAAAACTGGCATTGTTTCTGCATTTTTCCCCCGGGGCCGCCCGGGTTATTCTCGAGCAGTTAACTATCGATTTGATTTGCGGCGCTCAATAGGGCGAATAAAACGAGAGAAAAAAACTAGCGGAAGCCCAGATAACGATAAGAATAAGCGTATATTCTTAAGATATTACAAAAGGATTAATAAGCACGAGCAATATTAAAAAAAAGGAGATAGGCGGCGGTCTCCAGAGTACGAAACCAATCAACAATTCGAAGCTGGCTGCCAGAAAAGATTATTAGGAAACGAGCCAGAGATTCCAAATTTACTTTCGCAGTAATGCATATATAATAAAGTTCGTCGTGGGAGACGTGCCCCCCCCCCACAGTAAATTAATTAAATCACCGAAAAACGATCAACGTTTTCCAATTTCCCATCGTCAGGTGTTTGTGGGGAATTTGTGGGGAACCTGAAATTTATATGAGGATGGAAGCCACGAAGGTACACTTCGGGTTCTGGTAGAGGTGCAATCCCAAGAATGCAATTGCGCCCAAACCACGATGATGGCCGTTAGGCACGCTAATTGCAGCTTCGATTTCCTTCGCATTATCATCTACTATGCTGCCATCCACGCAGCCACTTAGCCGCGTGAAATGTGGCCGCAATAAAAATACGAAAATATGAGAGATATTGCCTGCGTGCGAATGAGACTGACATTCATACCTGGCCATGCAATGTGTCGATCCGTTGTCTGCAATGCTCAATGCGGTTGAACGAACAACTGGGATTAGGAATCTCAGCACAGCAGAGCACGACCGAGTCAGAAGACACAACGCGTCAATTTAGCGTGATGAAAACTCGCAGAACCCTCAAAGACATGGATGGTTTGAATGGATGTTGGATAACCTTGTCTGAATCGCAGCAAATCGATTTCAAATCGCTTGGCTGCAGATATGCATCGCAAACCATACAGTACGGCGAATAAGTCTACATACACCACATGCCATGATGCCACATGCAGTGTATACAGCACTTGAGATGAATATGTGGCCATGCCAGGTGTATGAAAAACAGGAGCGTGGTTCCGCGGACAATGTATGGAGGGCCATGGCGTTTTGGAGCAATTTTCAAATACTCTCAACATGGTATCTAGAAGGTTATCTGTTTCGGCAGGGAATCGATTTTGAAAGCCTGATGATGGTATAGCAAAATTTCATATGCGAGAAAGAAATCCAATGACATTAGAAGCTTGAAAGGTAATTTCCAAGCCATACGCAAACTGGCGAACAACTAAGGAACAGGATCTGTAAAATGATTACCTGGAATCTGGATGTCCACGCGCCTCAGAGCATGCCATAATCTCAGTAAATAAATGTTATCAAGGACGAACAAGACCCCTATTATTTCGTGGCTACACCCTTACTGTAAACGTAGAAACTTTTGAAATCAGAAGACTTGAATCTGACCTGTGGCTTTGTTACAATCTGAGCAACCTAGCGTATACTGGCACCCCTTCCCTGCTGGAAGTAGAAAACCATCTTGGATACCTACGATGTCACTCGAAGCAGATTGTGCTAACAACGGCTAAACATGTTAACATAATTTCTTCCTGGCAAGACTTGGGCGTATTTAGAACAAACTCCCTGCCAAAGTTATGTCACATTTTCTACATGTTTTTTGATAACACTATAGAAAATCTTGTGACTCTTGTCTTAACTGAGTATGCAGTGTTTCTCTTATAATTTAGGTTGGCTGCAGTAAAGTGTTGTTCATTCCTTTTCATATTTTGTGAATAAACTTTAGATTTGACATGCAAACTTACCACATTCTTAAGTATTCAAATAAATATACGGGCGACTGGTTGGTACCCGAACATGACATGTCCACGAATTAACGATAAACTGCATGACCATCACCAGGTGAATCCCCAACCAGACTCGGTGTAACCTGGCGAGTTCTGGACGAGAATGGCAGAATTGACGTCAACGACACAGTGAATCTGTGCATTTAAGAATTTTCAAAACTCAAAAACTTGCCCAGATTTTGTTCGAAGTACATGTACCTATACAGAACAATTGCTAATTAAACTCCCACCGTCGTCTGGAGCGTGCAATTTTCATCAGCGGATGGTTTATGCGGCGATACCTTCTGCTCGCCTGTCCAATATTGCGTTTGATTCTGCTTCTAACATCGTTTGTACAGAAGCAGAATGCCGTAACTTCAGTTTTAACCTTAACGGAGGTCTAAGTGCTGAACGCACCAATCTAACTAGCGATGGAAGTAAACCGTTACACGAAAATCTACAGCGCTCGAAGCACGGCACGGGTACAAAGCTAAGTCGCTCCTAAGATCCCCATAAATTCCCCGGCTTCATTCAGGATTCGTTTAATGGCTTCCACGCTGCACGGTCACTGTGGCAACCGGCGAGGGTCCCCCCGTCTCCCCCCGCTGAATTTCAATGTTGCTTCCTTGCCTATGCTTTTTCTTCGAATGGAGAGGCCTTATTTCGCATTCGGCGCTCCCTGCAGCCCCGCATTCTATACACCGAGGAGTACATTTGCTTTTAGTGACAACTTCATAATGGAAATAATGCTCATGGTGAAGCATTAATATCCGCGCTACCCAGGGCTTTTTTTTTACCCTCATGGAAAAGCATTCCGATAAAAGCAACCATCCAACCATCATGCACGTCTTCGGCAGCGCCGAAAACACCGACATCTACCTTCGTTCAAAAGTCAACAGCCTGTCTGCGATTGCCTCGTAGGAACATCTTCCCTCTGGCCATGGAGCATTCCACTAGCTCGAGGCCTCTGGAATCTCTGTAGCACGACTGATGATGCGCTCTACAGATCAAGATTTTCGCCCATGTGTTCAAACACAAGTCTGACCTCTCGTTCAATTCAATTCAATTCTTTACCCTGCAGTCAGTACATCATGATACCATTTGGCAGGGGGGATCATTATACAAATTAAGTTAGGTCATGATGGACCCCAACATACAGTACCTGGGTCTACCGAATACAAGACTAGAATGCTAACCTCTAAGCCACCTTGCTCGATCGTTATCTAAATACTTTAAATAATGTTGTAAAGTACATTGCACAATATAGTTGAGTAAGTTTTTATGGACAAGAAATGCAGCCACAAATCATGCACTTGCTTTAAAAAATGCGTTCGTATAGCTATACAATTGTACTGTTGAAGTTGGGTGCTCATAATGCCCCTACGTACCAGATCGAATACAACGAAGAAAACGCATTCAAAGCCTTCTTTCTGATTAACGAGAACCATAACTTCATTTCATGTAAATTCGTACACAACTGTAAATTGATACGATGCAGCAATGCCAACCTAGCTCCTATTACAAAGCATAAATCCTTAATTTGTTTCTTCCGAAAATGGAGGTGATCCAAAGATGACTTTTCCTATACTACTATGCACAGCTTAACTGCTAATTGTGGCAGTCCTTTTGAGATCAATAGTATAAGAGAAGCTCTATTGACGTCACTGTTTAAAGTTCTGGAGTCAATGACTGGTACAAGTGAAGGAATTTTGCCTATAATATAATCTTCAAAACAAATTTACAAAACTTAAACACAACGTTTCACTAAATTGGACGGGACAATAAGTCGAAATAAAATAAACCGACATCTTTATACGGGACTAGCGGAAAGGCCCGGCTTTGCCCGGGCTATACTTCCTCCCCCGGTATCACCTCTTCCAAGTCACTATTTCAGCC
>JAQGBX010001296.1:0-25939 GCA_034698745.1 Megaphyllum sjaelandicum | reverse complement strand
CCCCCCCCCCCTCCCCAAAAAAAAACAGGTACGAAAGAAAAACGCCATATAAGATCACCTCAGAATCGATGAGTCCGAAGGCGGAGGGGGGCAGTTCTGGGGCGCCGTTCTTCCTGGGCGCCTGGAGCTCATCGTCGTCGCCGCTGCAGCCGTCGTCGCTGGGCGACTTGCGCTTCTGGCCGGAGGGGCTGCTGTCGTCGGCGTGGCCCAGGGGGCTCATCTGGGCCATGTCGTCCGCTTCGATCTTCACGCGCTCGGCCAGGGCAGAGCTGGATGGCCGCTGACCTTTCACCTCGTCGCGGCTTCGGCTCTCTCGCAGTATCCGGTGCCGCTGGCCCGCAGCTTTTGCCCCGCAGTCTTTGGTCGTCGATCGTCGGTCGCGTTCACCTGAAGGCTGAAAACGTGCGCGCAGACGGCGAACGAACGCGTTGTGCCCCCGGGGGGAGGGCGGACGGAGCGGCCCGGGATGGACGGGGGTGGGGCACGCGCACCTGTGGGACGGGCGCTGACCGCCAATCGCGTTGCTCCTGTCAGGGGTGGCCGAAGGGGAACGACGGGAACCGAGGAGGACCGGACGCCATCTTGGAAGTGGACGGGCTGGGCGCGAAATTCGGATTTGACCAGCGGACGAAGTTAGTTTCGAGACTCGAAAGCGAGAGATTTCGGAGAAAAAAATGACCCATTAAAGTTGTTCAAGGATCAGAAAAAGTTCAAAAGTTTTTCGGAAAAAGATTCATCTCGTCGACTAAACTTTTCTCATGAAATGTCGTCGTATTGTGTTAATATAAATATAACAATTAAATATATTATTTAATTTCTTGTAAAAAGTACTGATTTTTTTGAGCGAATCAATATGATAAATCAAAATGTATAGATGTTTTATTTTCTCGAATGAAGCAAAGGGTATTCCAAAAACCAAAATGCTACAAAATCCGTCGAGTATCGATATGACGTCATGAATGACTTAAGTTCCACAGCCGTTCAATATGGTGCAATGAATAAACTACCGTAAGTTCTTTTTAATGCACGACATTTTTACAAATATTGTATAAAATAGCCCTCAGATTCCATCCCCAACCAGCGTGTATCTCAGCGTGTATACTCCGAAATACTCTGATATTCAAAACCCACCGGGATCAAGCATTTCGGATAAGAGATGTTCAACCTGTATAGGTGACCGACGTTAATATAATCGAAAGTCACTTATTTTTCATTTCACTCTCTTTAAAGTTGTGGCCAAGAAAGGACGTTCCAATGTTATTGAGTCGAAACGCTCATCGTCCACCATTTAGAATTAAATCTCAGAGTCAGAGTATAATTTATGAACACGCCAGTTACTCTACATTTGATTAAAATTCTATCAATTATCGAAAGCCATTGCCCAAACGTCAACTTCAACTTGTGAAAAATGCATTCGCCACCGTCCTGACTTCGCTACTAGTGGGTTTCAATATGGCGCTGGGATTTTCCCGCCACAGTTGTTAATCGCGCGCCAGTGGCGCCACTTTCGCACCTGAGCTCACGTGTTCAAGTTGCCCCGCCTCAACACAGGTAGACACGCCCCTCCCCGAAATGGAAGAGCCACCGCCCCCTCTCGGATACAAAAGCTGGCCGCAATTGCAACCCTCCTCTCCCCGGCCGACATTCCTGCCCAATTTTCCGAGAAGAGGGGACCCGCGAGGGGGCGCTCGGCCCCCTCCCCCCTCGTTTCGTGTTTTTCTCGCGAATGACGAGAGGGCAGGTGCAGCGAGTGGCGAGACCCCGCTGACCAAACCGGTTTGCTGACCAATGGGGAGGGGGCGGGGGCGTGGCCTGGGCCCAATCAGGGCCTTGGAGGAATTTCGGTATTCGGGTATGTCGTTCAAACCCTCAATTTGAGCGGTGTTCAATTACATCTCACGCCAGTTTTATATAATTTTCGGGCATAAAACATAATTTGAAATATAATTTGCGATTTTTTTTCGGGTATTTTTTGCGTTGATCAGAGCCTCGACCGCAAGTGTTGCTTGCGTGCCACTTTGTATACCGCAAACAAAACGGTACAACCGCTTTCGGCGCGCTTCGGTTGCACCCCCGCCCGACGCACAACATCAATTTGACGCAAACTGAACACTTCGATGAATCTTGCCGATTCTCAAAAACATTAAGCGGATTCGTTCTGGAGAAATGTGGTTACTTTGTTGCATTTTTCGGGGATATTTCAAAACACTTCTTTTCAAGATTTCTCGAATTACAATTTTTTTTTCCCAAACGAGATCTTAAGATGGGGAACACACTATCACCAAACCAATACTTAAAAACTCCAAACTTGAAACTTTTCTGGTTTGTGGTAACGAAAAAAAATGGCGTATCTATAGCAAACTGTTTTTGCCAAACTAAACCCTAGAAAATCCAGTCGAGTGTCGGTGAGATGAAAGGGAAATAGCCTAACTTTTTGGCGGTGGTGCTGCTATCAACGCTTCGCCTGCACGATATCGATGATACTGCATGCAGACGACAGCATATCGTATCTATCGTGTCTGCATGCTCAGTTTTGTCAATATGGTTTGTTGCAGTGCATTGTAGCTCAGGTTTTGCAAAACTAGTTTGTTTAATTTTTATTATAGAAACTAGTGCACGTTGAAAGTTTGGGGTTTGTGGATTTTAGTTTTGGTTTGGTGGCTATAATCCGACTTTAGAGATTCGAATTTTCTTATGTTCCTCCAGGTTTGATATTCAGAATACTTCTGCGCTTCCTTCATGAAGTTGCACATTTTTACAAGTTAATTTAGATTTCGCTATTTTTATATAGTTTTCAGAAATTCTGTATAGTTCTTTTACATTCGCGTTTTTTAGCATCTATACCAGATTTTTTTAAAAGTTTTAAGCTTTCTCCATACCGTATTCTTCGTTTTCAAAAAATCCTGTATATATGCCATCCACATTCATTATGTTTAGAAGTTCTGCACGCAAATAGCTGTACTCCACATTCAATATAATCACACAACAACAAAAAACTTGAGGTTTTTCACAATTTCTGAATGCTCACTTGTGCAGAGATTTCCAAAAGTATGTACATGTACATGTACAGTATATGCTTTCAACAGTTCTTCATCTTCCATCATCAAGTGGTTGGAATTGAACTAACAATTAAACGCCGTAAAATTCTTCAAAAGTCCAAAAGTTCGACAGACAGTATACAGTAGATTCAGAATTTTCACCATGCAGTAAATGAGTTTCTCCAAGAATTTTCAAAAATTTTGCGTTTTCTCCAAATTCCCTATTTTCGAAAGTTATAAGTTTTTAGATTTTCGAGATTCTTCAAGATTCACTATTACTTTCCAAACTGGTGCCGTGCATTTCGTATATCTTGCAACTTTTTCCACGTTCCTCATCCATCGCTCCAAGGATGAGAGTCTCCTCGTTACCGTTCCTTGACGTCACTATAGCTCTCGCAGGTCTCTTTCCCGAGGTGTACAGGGTGTCGAGCAAACCGCTTTTCACTCCTTGACAGGCCGTATATAATCGAAACTAATTAGCCAAAACGTTTTTCTTGTTAATTAAAAAAAGAAGCGAAAAAAATGGCCGCCGATGACATTGTAAATTGCGTTTTGTGCACGCGGCTTAATTGTGCCTTAATCAACCTTGGTGAGATTCTTTTTTTTTTTAATTTTCATTTTTTTTCTTCATTATTGTTATTCTCGCCTTCGATCTACGCTCTATTATTATCGTCGTCGCGCTGCATGATGGTCCTTGAGAAACGTGAGTTGCAAACATGCGCACGCAAGGTTGCGAAAGTCGAAAATTCGAGCGAAATTCAAGACGGGAAAAATAAGCGGAAAAAAAATCCCATGGTCGGAATGGCACGGTTTGCATGCGGGATGCTGTTGACCTTTGACCCTCCTAAACTAACTCAACTTGGCAACTTCAAGTTTTCGAATTATTTTCCGGGAACTGTTTATTTATTAGGTTATGTAACGTACACACACAAGTACATGTATATAAGAATGCAGTGCTTGATACTTTAAGGCGAAACTAAGTACAGTGCATCACGATCCATAGATTATACAATGAATGCGATTTATTACTACAAAGTAGAGCTTTCGACCATTTGGTTTTTAACAGCCAAAAAGTGATAATTAAAATACTTGTACATAACAATGACGAATAGCATTTTTAGCCAATGCAAGCCAGTGCATGAATATGGCATTAGAGGTTAGCATTCTCGTCTTGCATTCGGTAGACCCAGGTTCGATTCCCGGGACTGCTATCCTCGATTGTGGTTTATCATGGTTTCCCACAATTCCTCCAGGCGAATGCTGAGATTGTTGCTATATTAAATCGCCCATGACCGTCTTCCCATCCCATCTTCCTCTTTAAAGTCCCAAATACGGGAAATGTAACTAAATTGTGATGTTGGAGTCCATCATGACCTGACAGCTATACATACAGGGTGAAGCATAATTCAGTCACACCCAATTTTTTTCTTTACCGTTAGAGATGGGAAAATTCTGTTTGTGTCGTTAGATAGGTTGTCATGGGCGCTCTATCCATTGTTAGTATTAACTTTCACCTAACACCATTTCTTCAACGGAATTGAAAGTATAATTTTTGAACGGTAACACCTAGACCAAAATATCAAATTAGGAAAACGAAGAGCATAGCTTGCTTGTATGTATTCGACTGGTTTCGCTTTTATTGGCAATTATTTGAAGTTGTTACAATGTTTTGAAAATAGGGCCAAAAAACCTATTGTTAGCTGCGCTGCAGCACACTGGTGCAATGCAATACATGTAGGTAGCTTACTGCAATACACCTTTGTGCTGCAGCGCAGCTAACAATTGGTTTTTTGCCCCTATTTTCAAAACATTGAAACAACTTCAAATATTTTACAGTTGAATACATACAAGCAAGCCATGCTCTTCGTTTTCCTAATTTGATATTTTGATCTAGGTGTTACCGTTCAAAAATTATACTTTCAATTTCGTTGAAGAAATGGTGTTAGGCGAAAGTTAATACTATCAATGGATAGAGCACTCATGTCAACCTATCGAACGATACAAACAAATTTTTCACATCTCTAACGGTTAAGAAAAAAATTGGATGGTGACTGAATTATGCTTCACCCTGTATAGTCTGTCTTAATTTCTCAAATGATCCTTCCTGCCAAATGGCACTATGAATACTGACTGCATCAGGGTAAAGAATAGAATTGTATGCAAGACGCTTGACGACAGCATTGACACTTTCTGAAGCCTTGTTTTGCAATTTATCAAGTTTACAAAAACTGTCGATTAATAAGGTCAATTGTTTATTTTAAGTACATGCAAATAAAAAAATTTATGAAATCACGATATCGCAAAAAATGCTGTACGGATATACTGTACATGTACATGCGTATATCGCTGTCTGATATGACATTCAATTCTGGGGATTCTTAGGCAAATTGTCTGATTCTTTCAACTCTGACCAGTTGAGTAAAATTTAAAATGTCCTAACTTTAAACATCATAGCTTTCCAATCAAATTGTTTAAACAAATTGTAAAACTGGAAAAGTATTTCTTCACTGACACGAAATGACATATTTGCGATTAAGCACTGGCAATTCCAGTAAAGGTTTGGGGTACCTATAATATAGGCCTACACCAGCACCATCTGTTAATCTTAACATCTCTACATTCTGTAAATCAACTTGTTTTCTTGTAAAATATTGTCAGTAAACAAATAACGGTACAATTTTGTTTGGAAACATTGCACTTGTAAAGGGAATTAACAACTTATAACGTTAATTTCTTACGCAAGAAAAAATACTTGTATCTCAGAAATTGTACAATAGGCTACGTTTTAGGCACATATTGCAGCGATTTCAAAATAATGTACATGTATTCGGATAAATGCTTTGATAAATGATGATGATGTCTCATTCCATTCTAACGGGCGGCTCCTTAATCAGCCAATCACCGCATTTGTGCGTCTCAGGTTTATGAAGCACGCGCAACACTTATTTGATAACTCGCACGGAGGCGCCACCAGTTATGCAGACGTACTTTCACTCCGTTTATAGATGTATAACATCATCCCAAGATTTTGAATATGATCATAAACTCATTACTGCATACAAAGTCAGACCAAGACTGCAAATCTCGCGTGCATTTTCCGATTGGTTTCGCTATAGATGGCGCTAAACCACGTTGCCCAGCCCCGTAGCGCCCCTCCAGAGGCGCGGAGGGACAACTAATTGACGCCTTTGATGGCAATCGAAAGTGAAAGGAGGCAGACGAATATCAATGAATGAACTCCGACGATAAGATCGAGGCGGAGGGCGCAAAAAGGCGGAAAATCGCCCGCGGATGAATACAATGACATCGCGCTAATTAAAGAAATTGCCCGAAAAAGGTTTGTAACGAGGAAGCGGATGATGTGCACTTACGACACGAGCGCCTTTAGTGTCAAAAAGTGGTAATGACGCCAGTCTACGAGTTGAACGGTCAATCGAAAACGTCCAATTTTTTGAACAGTTTGTATTAAAATTAGCGTTCGGAATAAAAAGTTTGTGATCTGAAGCTGTCTTATTGATCCAAAATGGTCACTCGATCTTCTCGACTCGAAACGACAGTTTGAATGATGACCACTTGACCACAGTATCCGCTGTCTCAACGCCCTACTGATGTTAAAAGCGCAACCTGGTCCAGCATATCTTCAAAAATGCCATTCAAAAAAATACGTCCGCGTTTAAGGGGTTAGTGGAGGGTCCATTTTTAGGGCAAATTTTGCAATACGTCCTTTTTGAAAGGCGTCTTAGGCGTGCTTGCAGCTGCTTAGCGGAGAGGCGCTGCATAACGGCTGTCACACTGACTTCAAAGGAGCCGACAAAGAGTCGGCGTACTGGGTGTACTGGGATTTGACCAAAGTGAATGGTGAGACCTTTTAAAAACGGTTTTGAATATATAAATAAGAAGTTTGTAACCTGAATGAGGTCATGTCACTCATCTTTGATATACTAGTACATGTACATGTAAAATGATAGTGCAGCTTGTGGTAAAAATGACGTTTAAGGCACTTCCAGGTAAGTGTAGTATATTGTTATCAAGAGTTGTTTCGACATCTCTATACAATAGTATTACAGGTATACAGTAGATTAAAATATTTAAAAGCTGTCCAATATTTTGTATAAACTTGTAATCTACAATCTGCATGGATTTTTCATCATCAATGACGTCATTGGCAGTCGATTTTTCCACCATGGAGGGCACCCTGTACGCGCCCGTTGCGAGCAATGTGCTGCTTCATGCGTCGTTATTGTTGTTCGTTGCTAAGATTGATTGTTTGCAATTTAAGTGCGCAATGAAAATTGCAATTTCAACAATGGCCGAAGCACGAAAGGTGGGTGTCCCCACCTGACGGGCAACAGCAGCGAATGTGTTGGGGAGGGGGTAAGGGATAAAAAAAAGGCCGAGGAGGGGGTTGAGGAAAGTAATATTCGCGCAAAAAAAAGGTCAATGAGCGCCTTAGATGCATACGAAGAACAAGAAAATGGCACAGGGGGCGCCCTGATGATAGTAATTGTTACTCTATGACAGGCGACCGTGCAAATTGGGGGAACCCCCCACCCACCCCACGTTCTCCAGAGGGTGCCATCACCACCAAAGACACTCATTTTGGCACGAGAAATGTAAACTGCATGTGTACCCCGAGAGGAGCAGCGCCCTCCATCGGCAGGTTACAACAAGACTCAAAGGATGGAATCAAAATGAATACTTCCGATAAAAATCGATAGGAAGCAATCTTGAATCTCAATGAATCTATGGTAAATCATTGCAAATTTTCAGCAGATCAGCTTTTCTGAAACCGAAACGCCTTGCAGAGGATGTTTAGGGAATATGTATTACGCTTATCGAATAAACAAATATACTGTAATTGTCAGGGTAGTTCCATCACGGTATACGTAATACCAGTATGGTCACTCGGCGTATTCCTCCCGTCCATCTTCGCAGCGCCAATTTTCCGACTAGCGGTCAGTGCCCAAAACGTCGCGCGATAAAAACTGTAGCAGACGACAACAAAATATGAATCTGCTTTATCAAAAAGCATTTATCGCTATCACTCCTTTAAAACAGATTGCTATATATATATACTTAGTCAAATGGTCAGTATTGTGCAACCCTGTGGCTATCCGTTATCCTATGTCGAGCGAGTGAATGTCACCTACTGGCGAATTTCAATTGTCCAAAAAGAGTACAATAGGAGTACACTCGGGTACTCTTTTTGGACAAGTGAAATTCGCCATACGATACGATCATATCCCGATGGAAGGTACGCCGTGGGTACTATCCGCAGTATCATTTCTTGCGCTGCAGTCGTATTTTCGGGCCAGGGGAACATGAAAGGTGCCGACACATAGTGACCATACTGGTATTACGTACAAGTACATGTGGTTCCATGCAGAATTATAAAATGTTATTGAAATGCAAAAGAGTGTAAAACAACGAATCTCTCCGAATTCTGAGTGAATGATAGCGGTTACGTAATAAATCTACAGATGATGAATCGAAAAAAATGTAAATCCAATCTCAACCAACCCAAAATAAATAAGGGAAGCAATGGAGTCAACAGGTGTTTCATTGAATCCAGCAATTTAAAATTTCAGAATGAATCCTGCAATTCAGAAGGACTGGACTCGTAAAACCTTTGTTCACTATCGCAATGGACATTATGCCAATTGCGTCATGCGATCACGTGGCTCGCGCACGTGGCAACAAGCAGGCCCATTGTACAGGGTGCGCCAAAATTTACTCTACATAAAAAGCATCTCAGAAAAATCTAAGCAAACATTAGATTTTTCGTAACATTTACAAATCGGAGTAACGTACGCGGATCCACGCCTCAAGTGGTTTTTTTGGAAAACAAGAGCAAAAATTATGAGCAACAACTATAAGATGTTTTACGAGGAAGTCTAGCAAAATGAACTTTCGCTCACGCCTTTCGGCACCCATGCAAAATGGCGCATGCACCCGATCAAAAACGGCTGTTTATCCGAATGGCCGCATCTATAAACACCTATTAATTAGGGGCGCTGCTTTCGCATCAACTTATTTTCGTCTTTTTGGGCAAGAAACACGGCTGTAATTACGGCTGCTGGTGGAAGAGCTCCGAAAAAGTCGTAATTTGCAGGAATCTGCTTCGGGGGCAATCTCCATTGAATAATTATCGGGGAGAAGCTGCACCAAATTGGACCTCTCTCGCTATTTTAAAATAGGAGCCATAAAAGAAAATAGGCTCAGAGGAACCACACCCAAAAAGCAACCAATGGGGCTCCCTGGCAAATTAATGGTTATTGACCTTAAGGGAATTGCCAAAAAAACACATCGAGAGGGGGTTTTGGGGAGGGCATCATTCGAGGCCCAAGGGCTCCAGGTGGTTCAAATTAAACATCCTGATATTACAATTTTCGATAAGTAGCCTACATCAGCCATAGATTATGATCGAGAGTAATTGCACGGAGCGCCGTCCTCGAATCTAGCGCAGCATCAACGATCGCTGATCGCGTAGACAGCGACTGACCGGTCCCAAACAATTTTTTTCTTTAAAAAAAAAGTCGTTCATCAGACGCGAAAAAAAAAAAGTCGATCAAGTTTTTGGGAGCAAATCGCCTTATTAATGTGCAAAATAAGCGTTATCATTTCATATACATGTAGGCCTACTGGAAGCTCGCGTTTTGTAAAAATAAAAAAAAAGTCAACGAAGTTGCCTTCATCACCCCTCAATTTTTTTTTCTATAGACACACTTTTTTTTTGTGCTGGTCACCAGCATCGTACAATTTGTAGATTCACCATACATGTACATGTATACTTAAACTTTTTTTGTGAAAAAAAATGACAAGTGAGGAGTTGTATAGTTTGCAGAATTTCTGCCTAGATGGCACTGCGCTACCCACAGGATCCTAATGCAGGGATTTCATCCTCATCCGCCAGCGACCGCTCCTCCACCTGCAGGTTTATTTCGAAGGCAAAGAATGTGCAGCTTTAAATTCCACCTGCAATTTTGGCGCGAGAAACAGATTTAGGTAGACTGGCACACAAAGCGCATTGGCCCGTGATCGTGTACGTCGGTCTCGCAGTTATTCGGCAGAACCGAACCGTTCAAATTTAGGCTCTGACAGCGCCACCTGCATGCATTGGCGGATGCGAATAACGCAAACAGCGTATGCAAAAACAGTGCGCAAATTCGGGCATTGCGTCACGTGAGCATGCACTTCCGGACCAAAATGGCGTCGTGCAGGGCCCCTGTTGCAGTCATCGCTGAGCATCTGAGTGACACGCTTAATAAGCTCCGATTCGCCCGACCCATCACTTTTCCGACGGAATATTTACGATTTTTGCGCAAAACTGTTTGCCCAAAAAGCCAACAGCCCTTGAGAAATCCATTTAAATGTAAAGCAGAGCGCGTAAGCGCCACTTTGTTGCCCATTAGGCGGCGCTGACACGGGCGACGTCATTTGCATATATATGGAAAGCAACCCCCAGCACATCTCAGCGGTGAAAAGCGGGAGGAAACCACGCTCGTTTTACTTCAGAAAAGTCGTTCAATAAAAACGAAAAATTTATTGAAAAATTTTCACTATATATCCTCTCCGCGCGGCGATCTTGACCTTACCGGGACACCGGGGGCTAGATCCGGCTCGGCCCGTCTCTGGTAACATCGACCGCATATGGCCCATTCACATCCACCAAATCCGTACCGTAAATACGTCATGTGCGTGGCCGCGCATGCGTGCATGACGGTAGGCGGGGCTTCGTGACGTTTCTACGGCATTTGCAACCGCAACCGTATACCGGCCTGTTCAAGTTGATCCAACTTTTCCCGTATACCCGTGCGTGAAAACGGCAACTTTCAATGTAGTTTGTTGATGGCTCTTTTTATTCTTTATTTCTTGGCAAAAACGATCAGATTTTCACCAATAAATCATTTGATGATCAATTTTAATCGTTATTTTGGGGGAAGTATAAATATAGTGTGACGTAAACATATAAATATTTCATGGCATGTACAATGAAAAGGTGAGAGGGGTGTACATTAAGTTTCCGCAATCATTAACAAAAAAAAAACATACTTGAACATTAAAATATATGTTTAAAAAATTGCCCGTGCTTAAAATTAGAAAGCAAATATGGATTCCGAGGAGATAGTGGCTTAATATTGGTCTCGTCATTTTTTAGGTATTTATCTTATTTTGCGACATAATACACATTACAAGGTAATTATATTGAAATCGCTTACGATTCCTTTTATTTCTGAATGTTCTTTGGTCGAAGCTGCGTGCAGGCACGTGCAATTAAAGCAGACGATGTGACGTTGGTGGGACCTTTTAGTTTTGGAACGGATTGACTCGCGTTTGCGCGTCCGTTGAAAGATTGAGTGGATGTTGAAACTGCCAGAACAGCAGTCATTATTTTTTAAAAAAAAAATGCACTCAACAAGTCATGAATTCTTGATATGTTTAAAAGAATTGCATACACACAACCAACCCAGATTATATCACATATTGAAGCATACCAAAATGACATTTATACATCGGATATTGAGTCGAACAAATAATGTCTTCTAAACTTAGTCCTGAAGCGGCTTTGCATGTTCGCCTTTCTTCAAGGATCAAAATTTAAGGCAACTTGGTTGTCTCAAAATTGGAAGTACAGTATATACTGTAGTTCTTGTTGACCAGGCACCTTTGAATCAAACCTATTCAATCATTTCTTGCATTGAACCTGTCTCAAGGTGTTGTTAGAAAGGTACTTCAGCTTAGTGGAAAATTCGCTAGATGGCGCTTAACCAAAGTGGTGCATGTAATTAGGTCGCTTTTTGGGCAGTTCTAGCGTTCCATCTGAAGTGGCGAGCACATCCGTCTCGGTTTCCCCTCCGATCTCTCGGCCCCACTGGACACGCAAGTGTCTCTTAATCCCTCTTCCAGAGGTAAACATGTTGCCCAAACGCCTCAGGGCAACCCGGGTCCCCTGCGTGCCACCTGTCGGGCGGGCCAATAAATGCGCTCGACGGGGCCAGATTGGACCCCGCGATAAGGGCAATCAGCAGGTAATGGGTCTTCCAGGCGATCAACAAGCCCCAGATGACCACTGATGGCAGGTAGCGGAGCCAAGCTGAGGAAAACTTTGGTTAATGACAGAATATTTCTAAGAAATGTCGGCAAAACTTGGACTTAATGCAACTCCGTAGACCTATAAAAATTGGATTTTAGAACAGTATTTGGACGAATCAAATAGATGTTGCATCTTTATATATGTTAAATGTTGAGTAGGCCTACATGTAGGCCTACTGTGAATTTTAAATTCTACTGGGATAAACAACATACCGTGAATACAGTGAGAGCATAACGCAAAGAATTAAAAATCGAAACAAGGTGTCGAGCTGTGGGACAAACTGCTTGAAATGTTAAGCTTATTATATGTACATTTCTTATACTTATATTTAACTTAAGAGGGCAACTATAACGGAAAGCTTTGAAGTAATAAAAAGGATCCAATTTCGATCAGAATAAAATTCTTGTAAATTCGAAATCAAGCCAGCATAAAAACAAAAACTGGAACAAAAGTCAAACCAGACAAAAACCATGGGGCAAGTTTCTTCCATATACAGGAATTTCCTAAAAACAAAAAAAAAATCCAAATTATAGGATCCCTGCACTGGTCAAGCGGTCAGCGCGCCCCACCGAGATAAATGACGCGTGTCAGAGAGAAGGGCGCTTTAGAGAGTCTGATGGACAGTGGGCAGTGTTGTGAGGGGTCACCCCCACTTCAATGCCCCCTCACTGGCCCTCAGCCGGACCCCATTAAGATCCATGCGATCGATAGGCCCCGCCGTAATCTTTTTATGGTACCAATTTCTCCGTACGCCCAGGTAAAATAGTGCGGGGTGGGGGGCTGACCCTCGCGTGCAACTCCACACCCCTGCCAAACTGCCCAAGATGGATTTCTGGGCTTTTCTCCCAAATCTGCAGCTTTTATCAGATGGCACTTAAGCGAACGTTAATGTTTTCGGCCATTAAAGTCGTGAGGGGCGCCGGCCCCACCCTGACCTTGCCGGGACCATGGTGCGGGCCACCCCCCGCCCTAGGGGAGGGGGGTATCGCCCAAAAATCTAGATCATCGATGGATTTATGGCGGAACGAGTTTGGCGTTTTGATTCACGAGCGAATGTGTTCGGGAAGATAAGCGCTGGTGGTCAGCTATATAGTTAAGCTTGACCAGCCTGGACGATTGACCAAGGGCATTCCTGGTTTCGTAAGCTTTTGCTCGGCGTCCAAGCCCTTTTATTTTGGTCCGGTCCACTTCTTGTTTGTTCGTGTCACGCGTGCATATTAATAAGTTTTTCAGTTTATTTAGAAAAATCCGTCCAAATTTTTCAATATTGCGACGACTAGGCTTTTCCTAAAAGACAGTAGTCGAAAAGTTGATCAGGATATTTAAGGAAAACCAGAAATATCGATATATAATTTTTCATCCCGCAATTGTCAACGTGATTTCTCCCTTATTTCTCACTCGACCCCGGTCATCTTGGGTATCATACTGACCGTCGCGGACCGTTCAATTCCATTAAAACACCAATAGTTCAAGAACTTCACCCTAAATTCTAGAAACTCCAAAAATCACCATCATTTCCCCCCTTGCATCGCTGCTTTCCAGCAAAGCTCGACTACCTTTCGTCAGATTTCCGCCAGAAGACGCTCGCTCCCGGGTCAGCCCGCAGCTGGATCTCGATCCCGATCCAAGATTGGCCCTAGGGGCGCACGCGGCGCGTGCCTTACCCCCTCGTAATTGAAGGGAGGGAGCTGGAGGAATGCGGCCCAACAACCGCATGCACACAAATCAGAGGGGAAACAGAAGGGGATATGGGACGGGGGTGGGGGAAAGAGCCCAGAGTGCAAATATCTCAGGCGTTAATTACGCCCTTGAAACCCAATCGGAAAAATTCCCCGTTTTTCATATCAAACAGACTAGAAGGGGTTGAGACAAACACGGATTTGGCACGCACCACAACCGCCACCAGAGGGGGTGGGCCACAAACGGCCATAAACAGCGGCTAAATGCTCCGCTCGCAATTAATAACAAATATTTGTCAGAAAAACACGCGATCGGCAACGAAAGGGTTGAAATGACCTAGCAAAAGCACCGTGGAGTCTCCTTGGGGAGCCTATGTGCATTTAAACGATTTTTGAATGGCAAATTTGGGGAAAATAAATCGTGGATCGATTGCTAGTATTTTCGGTAAGATTTTTAAACTATATACCGAGTCACATTTGAAAACTGAAGAATGCATTGTAAACTGAAATTACTGCAGAATTAATTTATCGTTATTTTTAAGGTGATAAACCAATACACGTTTATAGGCTACCTGTAATTGTAAAAACCACGAAAATTGTGTTTTACTCTAAAACTTACCCGAAAAACGTGTAATAAAACTTTCTTAACGTGTAGGCTACTTTAGCAGTGACTGAATACAATTTTAACACTATAACTGTTTTTTTTTTTTTAGAAAATGCAGGCGTGCAATTTTCTCAGAATTTATAAGTGATCACTATTCCTAAAAATTTAGCACCGTCTTAAGATGACAAAAGAAATATAGTTTTGATATCCCAATAAGAAATATGAACTCATAACAATAGGCAGGCCCATTTTGTAGCGAATATATGTTTTCTTATTTTGTCCAATTTCGGTCAGTTCTATTTATAAAACGTCGAAAACTATATATCCTTGCCCAAATTCGTATTTCTTGTCAAATGAGAACGCGGCTTTCGTCCCTTGGGGGAATCATTCAAACTATGTTTTATCCCCTAAAAATTAATTGCCCCTCCTTTACCATGTCCGTGGGTCCATCACTTCGAGCGAATTCCTGTACATCCTTAGTTTCGCTCCATTTGATTTTTAACATGGCATAACGTCTATAACGAGACTAAAACACAAAAGGAAGAGCACTGAACAACCTGCAATTCACGTGGGATCACCTTCAGTGAATCCTCAAGTGTCCTTATCACCCTGCCCTGCAATGTTACAAATCCAGAAAAACAATGTTCGTCAAACACCTGAAATTTTCAGGAAATACTGCGTGGAAAACGATTTTTGAAAAATGCTATTTCTTAAATATACAGTAAAAGAATGGATTTTTATAAAATGCCTTTGTAAGATGCATATGCTAATTAATATTTTAAATATCGATTTTTGAATCACGAAGGTATATCTAGGAAACGTAATTTTCACATTCATAAGCTGCTCTCACAATACGGTTTTGCACCATTGGAAGACCAGTGAGAAGCCCCTTCCTGAACCTTAAGAAAATGTCACATCGTGCAACTGAGTTCGCGCTACATTCTAAGAATCTTCGATATTTCAAAGCAATCCTATATAGGAACCTCCACTGAAAAAGCAGTTAACAGGTAGGCTTTTGAGTTTATTGGGTGTCCCACCCCGGGCCCGACACTCATCATCACCCCGGTTCAATCGCAGGTCCGCGCATTATCATAACTATTTTTACGACCGCCTTCCCACAATGCCCCGGCCGGAAGACCGCGGGGGGTCGTCCGCACCTACGAGACGTGGTTGGCATTCTAACTCGATCAGGACCCATGATCTAAAATCCTGCCGAGAAAGGGGGGATACGCGTGAAAAACCATATTTCCAAGAAAATGTTTTTCGAATCCCAAGATGGCAGAAACTATAGCTGAACCCGAAGTTCATCGATGTTTCTCAACTTTCAGTTTTTATTCATTACAACACGATTTTCATTTTCATGTTCCTAGCACACTCATCCAAATCAAAACATGTAAAAAACTTGTCATCACACTGAACATATACATGTACATGTAAGTTGTTCCCATTGAAGATTTTGGATTGTGGTTTCGATTACCAAGATGGCGTCCGTGTGGGGCAAGAATCATTTTCCCAAAAACGAATTGATACAGTATAGGCCTACAGAATATATAGGGCCCACTTATGCTCCCCCCCAACCTCCCTGAAATTATTGGCAGGGCAGCTTGTGGCTGAGATACCGTTGGCACATGTGACGAGCACGATAACTAGGGGCATGATTTATCCCGAAAATCCAGGATTTAGCAGCATCACGTTTGTTTCGCACCTGAGCCAAGTAAAAAAGATGGCTTAGCCAGTTTATAGTCGTCACCCAAATTGCAGCATTGTTTCACTGCTACGGTTAATCAAGGATGAGAACAGAGCATTATCTCAATTGCAGAGGGGGTCGTAAAACGCCAATTAAAGTAGTAATTGAATCGCCAATAAACATTCCTGTCATGCCTTCATTCATAAAAACATGATAATAAAACGATCGAGACCCAAAGAAGTGTCGCCTCGCTCGATACATGCAGCTGGATGCAAAGGTGACAAATTTGGAAACAAAATGGCCGTCAAAAAAGGCATGAGTCCATTTCGAGGGAAAAATGAAACGGCAAAGGAATGCATGATTTCCGCATTTATTTAAAACATTAAACTTGCAAGAAACATCTTCGAAATATACATGAATTACTGTGTCATATGTTAATTGAGAACGGAGCGAGCTAATTTTCAAAGAAGATGAAAATTAGACAAAGCAGACTTGAAATCATATTTGATGATGGAATTGTGATACCGACGACGTACATTGGATATCCTGCAGTTTGAGTAGAATTGTAACAACTTGATTGTAAATAATAGTGAAACATCACAGTTTACATCATTGCAAATTCACGCGTAATTTTTCATTTTACATGTCGATTTTTACACTTTTCTGTATGTACTTGGACGAAAAAATTTGTCATTTTTTAATTAGCGATGTGGTCAATACTAGGTTTATGAACCTTACGTCACTTATGATTACTTAACGCGGGACCCCTGAGGCAGCCCATGGATGTGAGAGGTCCCTATTTCAGTTCCTCTTTAAAAACTTCACCAAATATCAATTACAAACAAAACAACAGGCTCCCACTTTACAATGGACGAAATGTATAAATGTAACCATTACAAAATCAGTGGATTTTATCAGGATTTAATCAGAGTACCCGCATTTTCAGAATCACTTCAAATTGATGATTATAAAATTTCAGTTTTTTTTAAAAAGAAATTAGACCAAACAGCCACAAGCGGCAATGAAACCAGATATTTTTATTGTCCGATATAACGGACATTAACGAAAACCAACTTGATTATAGGGATTGTAAATAAGACAATTTCGAAAGAATATAAAAAAACTTCATAAAATTTCAAAATATATTTTCCTAAAGAAATAAACTCCAACTCGATCGCTTCCATACATCATGGATGTTTTTTGAAAATGTGTTGGATTTTATATTGTCCTAGAAGTATTTTTGTAGTGCTTTTCGGAAGTGATTTTGGGGCTTTGGGTGCTGAATCGCATTATAGAGTTTGGGATTTTTTCATGCCCCGACTCTGCATTTTGGACTAAAAGGATCCTGGAAAGTTTCGGACATTGTTGGGAACGAATAATAATAATTGCAGTTTTAAATGCTCGTAAACGTGCTGAAATTGAGTTAAAAAATTGTTCCCAACAACGTCCAAAAATTCCGAAGCTTTCCAGGCTCCTTTCAGTCCAAAATACAGCATCCTTGCATGAAAAAATCCCAAACTCTAATGCGATTCAGCACCCAAACCCCCAAAATCTCTCCCAAGCACTACAAAAAAAAAACTTCTAGGACAATACGAAATCCAACACATTTTTCAAAAAAAATCCACACTGTCAAAATATTCCATCCAAAGCTTTAAATCGCTTCCGACCCATCCATTTGAACCCCCTAAAAAAAGTCCCAAATCAAAAAAAAAGGTTGAAATCAAGTTAGCGCTACATCGGCTCAATCTCCATCCCTTCAAAAAACCCGTTGTCTCTATTAATAACCTTATCGTGTTAATCGGTCCGAAATTAGTGTCAATCGCCGAACGCGGAATAAAAACACGAAACGCTTACCATGACGATGCGCCCACCTGGCGGGGCGGCTGCCGTAACTGGATCCGGGTCAAAGGTCGTCGTCGTCGCGGGTACAAAATGCGTGTATATCCAACGGGCGGCTGCGAGCACGTGGGTGTGAGTGGGGGGGTCACCGCGCGCGGGGACGGGTGTGTGTGTGTACTCGCGGGGCCCTACGTGGGCCAGCAGCGGTGCTGCAGCGACGCGCTTCTCGCGGCCATATTGAATTGGAACTGAGCTTTTCCAGCGAGTGAGTTAAAGGCCGGTACTCGCACCCCTCCCCTCGCGGCCCCTCCGAACGCACCTATGGGGGATGCCCCTGCAGCGCCGCGGGCGGAGGAGGGGCACGGTCACGTGACGCCGGGACGGCCTATTTAATTGCCCGCGCACAGGAATTCCCCCTGGGGGCGCCACCTCCTCTCTGCCCCGCGCGATCCCGAAGCGCCACCTGACCGACCGTAATTGGTTCACGTGCGTGCGTACGGCCCGGTGCCAGGAGGCGCTGGTGCGTGATCGAAAACTCAACACTTCGCTACTGACCACTGGCCGAGAAAGTGACTCGTACATTTTCATCAACGTTGACCGGACCACCCCCCGGGTGAAAAGATTACATATGGCATGCACACAGTGCGACACCAACATTGGGCATACTGTACATGTACATGTATAAGGACATGTCCACGTGACCATTTAGGTCTTATTACAAGGCCTTGTTTAATATGGTGTTTTCTATTGGGAGAATATGGCAATTGTCCACCTGGAATACTGACTGTAGAATGGCTCTCATCATTCCTTGGTGGAAAAGGTATATCAGGCCATGAATGGTGTCATCACATCATCACATGGACCCCTATAAATGTGCACGTGACCATGTACGTGTAATTTTTTTCAGCGGCCTTGTGTATGTTATTTTTATGGTTAAAATATGACAATTTTATCCCTTAGATACTGACCACAGAATGTCATCGATCTAACCCAAACAGACCACAGAAAGGCACCACTGATATCACACTGACCATTTCTCAGACGAGTACCACACTTATCAGTTATCATTGTTTCCTGTTGACGAAACCGGAAAATGACAGCAATGCTATACAGGCTATGCAGACATTGTCTGGACGATCACTCTGTACGTGCAATATCAAGCAGAGTAATCAAAACTAACTAGTATAAAAACTGCGCCAATTTCACGACACACTGAACATGAAATGAGCACCATTTTGTTGTGGCCACTTTAATTCTAGGCTTGATGAAAATTCTGATGAATTTCGGATGACTATTCTCAATCTGGTCGGTGTGCGTATAGATTTCAAGGAAACACTCTTTCGAAATGATATAGCTCTAAAAATAAAGAAAATCTAAAAACAAGTCGTCATCTCTAATCGAGGAATTATCGATCGAATCCATCGTTCGTTAACAAACAAAAACTGTTTCGTAAAATTTTAAAATTATATTGGATTTGAAAATTAAAACAGTTTCAATTTTGTAGACACCCTACACTACGTTCCGAAAACAGCCGCTGGATGGCGCCACGGAACGGCTTGCGGACCGCGAGCCGGCAAAAAGACGGGGGCAATTCAAAATCTCCTGAGAAAAGCTGATTATCGGAGACGTTGAGTATTAAACAGACAGAAAATAACATATCCACGGTATAAACAGAAGTTCGTAAAATGCAGGAAAAAAACCCGCGCCTTAATTGCTATGTTTGAAAAAAGATAAATCTCAAAATTTGGAGAAGATTCATGAATGGCACACACTCGAGCCCGATCTAAGAATTTGGAGAAAGCGTTTAGAGGAAACAGGGGCAATTCGAAAAATTCGGAAACAAGTTTTGAATTGCGAGTACCAATATATAAATTTGGAGAAAAACTAAACTGCAAGAGAGATGCATTCGACACCAACATTCGCAATCCAAAATGCATTATCAAAATACTAATAAAAATTACATTGAATCATGGGTGAAAAAGAAAAAGAGGGCAAATCGCAAAGACTTGTCTTTCAATCTTTCTAATAGAAAATCTGAATCGATCGGGACGTTGTTTGAGTATGATAGAACAGGGGTCATCCGCAAAACGAGAAAAAAAAGGCCAACCTCTCCCAACTTCTGACTCCGAGGGGAGCCAGGTGGGGGCGTTGCGCGCGTTTGAAAGGCACAGGTAGCAGCGGCAGCCGTAATAAATTGCGTCCCCCGGTGGGGGGTTGCCAGCGCCCCCCAGCAGCCGCGTTGAGGAGTTACGCGCTTGAAGAGTGACGGCCTTTCAATCGCGTTGTTTTTCGTGGCCGATCGACGATCATCGGGTGGTCATCGGAGGGGCAACATGGCGCGGCCAATCAACCCAATTCACGCCACAAAAAAAATGCCTCCTTTTTTGCATTGCCCCCGTCCATTAATTCGCGTCGTACCCCGGGATGCTGCGCCCCATGCGGTCGCCCCGAAAGACAAAAAGCCGAACAAGGTTGGGATAAAGGAGGGGGTGGGGGCGAGCAAATTAGACCATTTTCCACTTTGATTATACGAACAACACTTTGCACGGGGATCCCCCATGGGTTCCCAACTGTTAATTGCAATTTGAGGACATGGACAGGGGGAGATGACAGCCACCGCTAGAGTCGAGGTAAATGAAAGGGGGACGAGAAAGGACAATTTAGTCTATAGATACACTTTCCACTCAATTTTCCGATGTTTTTAAACAATATCCGCAGATTCTTATTTTCACCAACATTTTTGGCAAAATGTAAGAACGATTGACGCCACTTTCCCCTAAAGAATATACCGAAAATCAGCAACGTTTACTTCAGACATTTTAAAAACCACACTTTCCTATCCACTTTTCCCTGCAGTTGAATATCATGAAAATCAGCAACATTTATTTCAAACATATTTTGTGGAAATTATGAAAACTAGAATAAATTGGGTAAATTTAGAAGAAAACTAAGTTTCCCAACTTATGGTCATTTTCCGATATGACCATTGTGTTCCACGCCACCAACTTTTCGTGTTTTTCACATTTCCAGACGATTTCCAACCAATTGCCAAACTTAAAAAAGCACGACTTCTGGATATTTTCCCCAATTCTCCAATTCTCCAATTCACCAAAACTAAAAACCACAAACCCCAAACTTTCAACGTGAACTAGTTTCTATAAAAAAATGTATACAACCTAGTTGACAAAACTGAGCAGACGACAGAGGGAACGCGATAGGTATAAGATATCGTGCAGACGAAGCGTTGATAGCAGCGCCACCGCTTAAAGTTTGGCTATTTCCCTTTCATCTCACCATCTCTCGACGGGAACGCAAAACTTAGTTTGCAAACCTGATTTTCTAGTTTTTAGTTTGAGAAAAGCAGTTTGCTATATATACGCCATTTTGGAATTTTTTGTTTTGGTTTGATGATACAAATGTATCTATACAAAGACTGCAGGTGTTATACACATTGCCAACGAAGTTGGGCTTCACCTCATAACACCATCAACTTCAATTTTTCTCGAATAATTCCTCCAAACCGGCAATCGGATGAAATTGAAAATTGAAAATTTCCAGGAAATCCTACAAACTCCACAACTTGTACACAGTCAGTGTTAGTCCAAAGCCGTCAGTTTCCGAATTACATGAGCATGATGTATACGCCCGACCGTCCGCCATATTGATCATTTCAATTTGGGCCGACGAGTTGTGAACGATTTGATTTGTTTGCCGCCGAAAAATAGCGCAATTTCGCGGCGCTCTCTCGCGGAAAATTTAATAATAAACCTCGTTGATGGAAATGGAGCGCAAAATGGATACAAAAGAGCTGCGCAAATGAGCCCGAGTTAAGGCAGGGGGACGGTAATGGACACGAACGAACAATCTGATGACGACGCGATTAGATCTAATAAGAGAAACGAGGGGGCGCTTCGATGATATTTTACCACCCATTGACGTAGGAAGCTGCTTTTATACATTTTATACAATGTATATATGTGTGGGTGGGGGGAGGAGATATAAACGCGCTGAAAAAACACAGATCTGTCGTTGCCGCTAATAATCGCATTATGGCGCCATCTACATTGTCACGTGTGCTTTATATCATATAGATATATATTGCTATAGCCTATCTGGAGTAATTTCCGAGGCATGGCAATTGGACAGGCATCAGTTCAAATGATATAGGAGGCGCTAGTTTATTCAAATAGTAATGCACGTACACGACGTGTGTCAAGATCCCAGCGCCATCTATGAAGCATTCGATACAACTATTTCGATTCGCTATACAGTATATACAGTAAATAAAATGTTTTTCGAAGATAATTTAAAAAAATGAAATCAACATTTTCAATATGACAAAAGTTTAAACAATTACTCCACAAGGTTACGTGGCGTCATCGGCAAATATACATGTATCTTGGAATTGGGAAATTTCAAATTTTCAAATTTTCCAACGCGTAAATTCAAATTAATTGAAACACGCATAGGGGAAAATGATAAAAAAAATATGTGAAATTACATATTCCTAGTAAATTCCCTTCGTTATTCATAGAGCAAAAAAAAACTTACGCTAGCCTACATATAATGAGGGGAAAATGGCGCCAAAATCCAAAACTTTATTTTGTGAAAAGTTTTAAATTTCAAAGAAAGTCTTCCAAAAATTTACAATTACGTTTTATGTTAAATTTGAGGAATTCCACCTCATTTATATAGAGACACGGCAGCTCAATCTCCCAGTTACCGAAAACAAGTCTCGCACACCTGAGGGTCGTATAGAAGAGTAAATTGCATCGATGCATGACATCATCCTTCCGAGAACTCGTATCGGTATGTTCCCATGATCCCATCTCGTTTCGGTGGCGGATCAAAGGGCATCGGTCCCAAAATCCCCGAGAGGCCCCAGAAAGGTAATTAAGGCCCTCGTTTCGGCTCTTCGATTGGACTCGTTTATGAGGGCCCCCCTAAAACCCCATTGTTTTTCGAAGAAAAAGCCAGCGAGGAGGATCCGTTCCGCTCGGGACGATGGCCATGGATGAGAGAAGAGAGAGAGGGGGTGTTTTTACGAGGCGAAGGCATTTTTACCATCGTCGATCGTCCATCGTAATTGCCGCCGTAATCACGCGCGGAGCCCCATAGACGCACGCACGGTCTTACCTGTTTTATATGGCCATCGTCCCGCTAAATAGCCCCATCATATTCCACTTTACGATGGACGGGGGGAAACGGCGACAAATTATCATTTAAGTGCAAAGTAAATGCAGTTTATGGTCGCGTCTCAATAAAAAACACACATCGGAGCATCATGATTTGGGAAAATGGAGTGAGGACCAACTCGTAAATAAAAAAAACAAAACAACAAGAACGGCGATGGTGTCGTAAAAAAAAACGAGCTCATGCACGAAAAAGATGCGGATCCGAAGCTGAATTTTTGGCCTCGTCGCACGTTCCAAACATTCGACCCCGCAACAAAGTTCGGTATACAAGTTTATTTCTTTCGTTTTCAAGTTCAAGTCGGAAATTGGATTCTTTTTAGGCTTTGAATGAAGTTGAGATTTCGAGAGGTATTGCAAACCCTCCAGCTATAGATTTGTCATCGCCCGTAATGACATTACTTCCAAAAATGTAGCATCATTACCTTTCGTTACCGTCATTCCAAATTTCATCCCCGCTACACGATCATTATTAATGTCACTCTGAAAAGGTAATGACATGACTACGCATTATAGTATAGGGTCAGCTCATAGCAATTAAGGATCATCAACTCGACTATATCATCGTCATTGAAACGAGATGATCGGTCAGTTTGACCTCAGGATGCCCAATGGGCTAAAAACCAGCAAAACACCACAATTCCAGTCGTAAGTGTGATTGCCAACTTGGCCGCAAATCGGGTCATTGGAACGATCGACTGCACGATGCCTCCAACTCTCGCTAGAGTTCCTCCCCGGGGTCATTCTCCGATGTTTGGACAAGTCGTCCCATCGTAACAATGGCGCTGTTGTCGCTGGTCATCACGTGGTCGTCCCTCCCTCTCCGGCCATTTATGCCGGCCGCGTGTTGTGTGTGTGTTTTCGGGCACGAACAACAACCTGTTCGTCTTCATCCCCCCCCCCCTTTCTGCTCGTTGTTATCAAAAACAACCTCATAATTACGGTAAAACAAGAAGAGCAGCGCAGTGAGACGGCCAGTTGTTGCGTTTTTTATTTTTTTTTTTGCCGTTCGGCCAACCTAATGATACGTTCCGGGCCCCTGCCATATTCAGACAGGTTTTATGAGGCCGGTCGAAAAAACGAAAAAATATGAATTTGCCGAAATAAAATTCGACGTTTTGATCGGTCGAGCGGGGCAAAAAATGCGCATAACTGGGGTAGGGCCGCGGACCCCCGCCCCACTCTAATTATTACATTCCTGCCAGCAGGTGCGCCCCCCATTATTGATAGGTTTTCATTCAGCAACTATATACCTAGAGTTGGGAAAATTCGAGGGAAAAAAGATGAGAAACGCGTTCGGTGAAGAAGGGGGGAGAGAGAACACCACCGTCAATTAACTCCTTTATAGAGCGTTTTAATTGTCCTCGGCATAATTCAAAAAAGCGTCAAAAGTAAAAAAAAAATTAAAAAAAACAAAAAAGCAACATGGCGGATGCTGTCCGCCATCTTGGAATTTACTGGGTTGGAGGGATTGCTGCATGGGAGAGCTATTTGAGAGTTGGGTCAACTCTGAGAAGTTGAAAGTACCATCCGAAAAACAGGAATTGAGATAAGAGTGAGCGACAACACCAATTAATCCTACATACCCAGTTCATAACAGTTACAAAATACTTCAATTGAAAGATACGCGTTGAAGATCATGAGCGATTATAAAGTACACAACTTATGGTTTGCAAAACCAAAAATTACTAAAATTTACATTTTTGCAATTTTATACGAAAATCACATGTGTTTTACAAAACAAGGTCGAGTTTGTCCAGAGTCTGCCTACTCGAGCTACAACTATTCTTTTTTGGCTTATAGTTGACAGTCGTGTGAGTACAGTATATAGTCTCTGAGGTTGCAGTAATCATGGGTAACAGTTTTTTTAAAAATAAACTATAAGACACCTTGTTAAATAAGTAGTTAAACTAGTGGTATCTAAGTAGCCGTGTACGCGTATCTCAAGCATAAGGGCCATTCAAAAAGGAAGGCCTCAAACTTTCCATAAAAGTAGACTCCCTGCACCTACCCCCAGTCCGCATTGTGTCCTGTCAATCAGGACCCCACGTTCGGACGTCCGAAACTGAAAAAAAAAAATTATTTGGAAGATTGAGGTTGACGAATTTTTGAAGAAATGCTGAGAATTTAGCCAATTTGTCCTTAGTCGAATATGTTGGAAATTTTGAGAATTTTCTCCTCGGAAATTGTTCGATACCTTTCAAATCTGTATAGCCTACTCGAAAACAGTTGAAAATGTTAAAGATTTATAATTGGGAAAACGTGGAAAATGTTGCAAATTTATCCTCGAGAAAACGTGGAAAAATTTGTAAAGATGACCTCGGAAAAGGTTGAAAATTTTGCGAGTCTATTCTCGAGAAAAATGAAAATTCTGCAAATTTGTACTGGGAACCCCGAGCTAGTTCTCTGACTTTTCCAGATTTCCGGGACTGGGGTAACCTGTTTACTGACTTTTGCAATTTATAACACATCACCTGTGTGATATCGCGCTCAATTTCCTTTTTGCTTTGAAACTGATTTTATTTAACATTTTTTTGTATCAAATGGACGTCCGAGTTGGTCTTACCCCCTCTTCCCTCCTGTCCACATTGTGACCATGACTCAACCTATGCCACTCTGCAATGTATACCTATATATCTCCTACATGAGGACGTCCTTTTTGAATGGCCCTATAGCTCAAGCTGTGTATACAGGGGTGAATTCACCGATTAATTTCCCTCAGCCATGACCAGTGAACGGCATTCAGCCCAATGGTAACGAGCTTGATACGCGGTACCATCGCCCATAGGCCTGAAAAACGCACCAG
>JAQGBX010001295.1:0-25948 GCA_034698745.1 Megaphyllum sjaelandicum | reverse complement strand
TCAGGTGTTTTATTAGAAAAGTCGACCTTAATGATGAACGACCTTTTTCACGGTCGACCTTATTTTTTGGCGATCTTTTTGCCTAGCGGTCTTTTTTGCATGCGATATTGTAGCTATGCGATGTTTTTGATTGGTGATCTTATGTCCGCCTACCAACTGACCAGCGGTCTTTCGCCGGCGACCTTTTGTCCGGGACCCAGCGGTGTCATGTATGGGTGCAAACGTACACGAAGCAGGAAAGTCATTTGTTGTGTGGCGATTAATAATTAAATGTTGCAAATGAAGCCATCAAAGTAATTTTCCTACGCCCTACAGCTATTACCGTTTAAGAAATAGGACCTAAAAGCCCTTGAAATGGACCTTGGGACCATATGGGGCCTCGTGGTTCCTATATGTCCCCACTGCCTGAATTACCATTTTTGCACCCATTCTGGAAATTTGGAGGGTGCAACAGACTTTTTAGCCACGTTGTATATAACTACTGGAAAAAGCCATGAATGAATCATATATGAACCGCTGATGGTGAAACATTAGCCCATTAAGAGAATTGATGGTCGTATACAGTATTCAGTGATGGATATTCAGACAAAAATAATGAGCCCCAAACAAAAATAAACTAAGGGAATTTAAGATAAGGAAATATCTCAAAACAGTGTTGCAAATGAATTTCAAATAATGAAAGCAACCAATTTCAAGACACCATAAAACGGAGCGCAGATTGTAGAAATGCAAATGAGATGTGCGGTACTTGCATCTCAAGGCTCAAGGCACAGCCTTTTCTTCATTTTATTACTGCACCCACGTACAGCTTTATGTTGTTCTACTTTACTACGTTTGGTGACTGACTTTTTTATCCTCTCTGCCAAACACTGCAAATGTCATTTTTTTCCACAAGTATCCTTTTCCTAAATAACGGATCGGAATACTATATGTCTAGCATTACTCATCCGTCACGGCAATGTTCCATTTAATTGTTGAAAGATGATTTTATTATTATTTATTATTACTATTATTATTACAGGCCAAGTGAACGCTATAATAGCTTGTTGCCTTCAGTACATTAGACAGGGAACATGACTTTGTAAGCCTGTTTTTGAATGTACAGTAAAACCTGTCAAGGAGTGACCACCAAAAAAAATCCAATGCTGGTCACTGTACACAGGTAGCTAGACACTGTACAAAGAATGCCTGCATTAAATTAAAATGAACATGTAGATTGTAATGCATGAAGTAAAAAACCCCAAAACCAAAAAAGTATAGAATAATCATGTCCATGGGCATTACATACAGTATATTTATTGCCTTATCACACATTTTTTTTAAAGAAAACAGTATCAAGTATTTCTTGTTTTAAATGCCGTGAGCACGTCATAATTATTATTTTTTCTTTATGGATTGGAGAGGGATTTTAACTCCAATACCTGAAGTATAATTTCTCAAAACTTCAACAGAGTATGCAGCGGGAAACCTTTTCCAAAATCCCAGCTTCATCTATGATGATATTTGCTCCAAAGATGGGTAACCGGTAATCCGAGGTTCTAGCGCCATCTATGACGCATCTGTCAGACCCCCGACACTTCCTACAAAATCCTGCGTCAAATTAAGTGTGACTTTGAAGAACGATTTAGTCATTGTTGTGGGACTACACCCATGACCAAAATACATATAAAAACGATTTTTTTTAAACTAGTTCCGCCCTTTATTCCGTATTGCACCTACATTTCGGTCGCCCTATTTAAACACTAGACCACACCAGATGGCAGCACCTTCACGACAGATGTAAGCTTGCCCAGCATGTCTCCCGTGTGAATTTTAACACTTTACACTTGTGTTGTGGGTTAGCATTTTCTTAAATTAAACTATGTGAAATCGAAACGCAGCAAAACATGTGGAAGTGTCACAAATGCGGGAAGCCGGTGTATTTCGGTAAGCCGAATATTTAAGTTTCGTATTATTTACACATGCGTCAATGTGGTAATTGATGTACATTACATGTATATGTCGTGGTTGACAATGCCATAATTTGCTAAACAATAAAAAATCAATAAATTTTGAAAGAAAACGAAAAACGCAGCGTTCTTGCTAATTATGGCTTGGTTAGACCGAGCAGGGAAACTTCACGGATGAAGACATTTCACAGATGGCCTCAAGATCCTATATCCGGCTCGAAGACCAGCCATTGCTTCATATCATCAAATAAACATGGTATAAGTTTAACTGCAGCATTTTTCTAGGTCACAAGACAAGTTGTGGAACAAGGATCTCTACTTCTCCCACTAAAATCCTCGACTAGCATTGCGTACTCTGCATATTTGAATAGTTTCATACATGTATAAAATAACCCAGAAGTACTGCATGCACTCTAGACAACATCCATCAAGTTTGAAATAATAACTGATGATCGATTTTAATTTGCAGCTGAACGAAAGCAATCAATTGGCTTCGATTGGCATCCAGAATGCCTTAGATGCGAAGAATGCGGAAAAAGACTTAATCCCGGGCAGCACGCCGAGGTAAATTAATGAAATTGGATTATTGGACACCCTTGTAATGCTTTTACATGTATTAACTGAATCAATGATTTTATCCTTACAGCATAAAGGGGTTCCATATTGCCATATTCCATGTTACAGCGTATTATTTGGTCCAACTTTATTTGGTCACGGCTCACAAGTTGAAGCTCATACTAGTTTTGGGAAAATGGAAAAGAAGTTGCCACCTGGGGTTGACAGGTCAGAAGTTATATGCCTACTTCCCTTTGCATGCTTTGTGGACTGGAGCATTACTGCACCCAGCATTTAGCAGGATCAATTTAAAACTTCCAAAAAGATTCAATGATAAAAATAACAGGATGCAAAATAATAGAAAGAATGAGAAAGGAACACAGTCAGTGCAGATTTTAAAAAGGAATGGTCTTGAGCATTGGTACGTCAAGCGATCAGAGATAAATCGAAGAAACAAGACACGACCAGGTAGTTTACTTTAGAAACAACGTTTACCATTCATGTGACATTTTTCAAGTTTTAATCGACACAGCCAATAACTTGCATCTGAGTAGGCAAATATGATGCGAGTTATTGGCTGTGAAGATTAAGCTTGAAGAATGTTACACGAGTGATGGAACATTGTTTCTAAAGTAAACTACCTGGTCGTGTCTTGTTTTTTAGAAGGAACAGTCTTGGCATTTTCCTTGGCCCAACCTGATCGAGATTTGAACCCGGGTCTCATTTTATGTTGTCAGTTGAACACCCATTTGTTGGTCTCCTGCTTAATTGACTAAACTCATACCCAACTCGCCCTAGACTAGACTCAAATTGGTGTCATTCTTCTTACAGAGCAGTTCTCGAATCAAAATTGAAGACTTACAATCAATATTATGAAGGGAATAGTGGGCAGCTGAAGTGGAAAGAGGTCTGTTATTGAAATATCTGTTTTCTTTGTCTGTGTTTTAATTAAGTTTAACTGAATGAAGAAGATTATTTCACTTAATTTGAAATACAAATTCCAGCGAAATGGAAAGCTGATTTTGGAAGGTGTGCTACGCATACACTGGGGAGTCAATAATCTTATTCATTTAAAAGAAAATGAAGATCAGCGCCACCACGTGCAAGTGCGCAAACGCTACAGCTATCGTGATCCTCAATCACGTCGGCGAAGCCAGAATGCGGAAAGTGGAGTTGGACAGGTTGGTCAATTATTTGAGATTTTAAACTCCTGACTGCAAATTTGTGGTGTTTTACCACCTAACCATGGTACAAGTTTTGACAATTTTTTCAAAAATATTCTGTTGTATATTTGAATTTATTTCTTCGTGCAATAAAATTATTCACTGAGCAGTCGGCAAACTTGGCAAATTAACCTCAAAATTAAAATCCTAACTAATTGTTATCATCGCATTATAGATATTGTGGAAGTGTTAATGTTATTTAAATACCTGTTTCAGAATTCTCAAGTGAATGAGAACGTTTTGTGCAGTGACCAAATTGCAAGTCACGATCATCAATCTATAAAAGATGATTCGGTTAATGGTGGTAATATAGGCATATCAAATTCAGAAGATTCCAGGGAAAATGATTGCATAAATGGTTCATTCGGAGAAGTTATCTCCAATTTTCCAGTGAATGAAGTACTGGTTGGAGAAAGTGATTCAAAAGTAAATTGCAATGGTAATGAGGATAAAGCCTCAACAACTCGAACAATGGAGGTGGATAATTGCGTTAGTACAGAAATAGTTGGTAGTGCAAGCAGTGAAGTTTCATCACGCTCTACTGAAATTCATGAACAGAACAATTTGATATGCGCTAGCTCAGACGTTTTGCGATATGACATCATAAATGAACCAGAAGAACCTATTGCTCAGTCTGAAATTGCATCAAAAACCGTCTCTGGAGAAGTGCCAAATGGAGTACAAACTAATCGAGATATTGTTCAAGACCTGCAAATTTCTGATGATGATGATGATGACATCGAAGAGGCGAATAAACCCAAACGTGAAAGAATTAATGTATCTCGAGTACAAATTAGAAAACTTACATCTAGTCGCTCAAAAACAAAACTCAGAAGGCGGTGTTCAATTAATGGGCATTACTACAACAGAGAGGTACATGGATCAAATGCATATATTTGGAGTCAATTATAGTTTTTAACAAATAAGATCCAAACTGAAATAATTTTTTTCATGAACCAGACAAAAACCTTTACTCCTCCTCATGGAAGTGCCACAAATGTATGGGTTACGAGTATGGTCAACACCTCCGAAGTCATCAATTTGCTTTTGGATAAGTTTTGCGTTGAAAACAGTCCAGAAGATTTTGCTTTGTTTGTTGTTAGGGATAATGGTGGTAAGTTTACCTAATTAATTAACCCTCCTTATGTCTTTGTGTGCCAACTTTTAATTGAATTGATTGCATTATCTGTCTTTTTTCCAGAGATACGCATGATAAAAGAGGAAGAGTACCCCTTATTAGCGAGAGTCTTGCTAGGTCCACATGAAGATGTAGTAAAGGTGTTTATTATGGATAAAAAACAAACTGATGAAATTTCAAATGAGGTAAGCCATATTAGTACAATATTGGAAACATAATGCTGGTCAGAATTAAAGGTGCTTTTCTCTCAATTCAACTTCTATATAGGTTGCACAGTATCTCAACTTTCAAGAACCTGAATTAAATGCAATTATGCATAAATTTTATGAAGAAGAAAACAGAGAAGTTAAGAAAATCAAATTGAAGTAAGTTGACATCTCTAAAATATGTCTTTAACGCAAGTTTACATTAGAAGCAAAGGGCAATTCCAATTCAAAATGTTTCAGTAGATTTGTCACCCCTAGACTACAAGGCAGCATTACCAGGAGGGGGTTAAAACTATACCTGCAATGCTAGAAATTTTAAAGGAGATAATAAGGATGAAAAATGTGCAAATTGTTCAAGTATTAGACAAAATATTTCTCAATTAAGGAAAATTATTCACCTGCAAGTATGAATTAAAGCAAAGTGTACTTCGTACACTAATTCAATTCAACTCAGTACCCCACGGACAGCAAATGAATGCCAGGTGGCAGGGGGGTCATACCCAGTTTCAGGAGAACACTCCGTCAGCCGCGAATTAGACATCATTGTCGAATGACATTGAAGTTTAAACTATCATTTGGTTCCATCGTTTAATTGCATGCAAAAAAAGGGCCAATAGTAAGCGTCGGATTTAGCCCGAGGCTTGGTCAAGAGTTTTGAATGGTTATGCCTACTTCTACCATGTTTATTATTGCATTAAACTCATTGCCATCAAATATTAATTTATTGCATACATGTGTAGATAGGTAAAAAAAAAGCTTGCATGTCTTGCAATTTTTTGGGCATTACTTTTTCACTAGTCAAAATTATAAGCAGGAGATTGAAATACACGCTTTTACTGACATTTGCCTCAACTTTGATATTCTGATATCGCAAGGCGTTATTTTCTCCAGTGGCAAGAGTTTTGAATGATTATGCTTGGTATCGCATTAAACTCCTTGCCATCAAATGTTTATCGCATACATGTATATAGATAGGTAAAAAAACCTTGCATATCTTGCAATTTTTTGGGATTACTTTTCACTAGTCAAAATAACTTGTATAAGCAGGAGATTGGAGTACACACTTTTAATGACATTTGCCTTAACTTTGATATTCTGATATCGCAAGGCGTCATTTTCTCCAATGGCAGATTTATCCTAACAGAAATTTGTATGTATAAATTAATTAAATAGAACTCGCAACAGGAAATCAATTTTATGGAAGAGCATGCATCAATGGCAGTTTTTATGACTATGAATAAGATCAAATTGAGTACTGTGAATAACCAACAGCTTAGCTTAAGCAGATACTGGTGATCTAGTTTTAAATAATAAATTGTATGCACTTGACTGCATAAAAGCATTTAGAATTATTGGCATAGCAGACTTGATTATTAACAGCTGAACACTTTTTTTTACAAGGTATGCTGAAATGAGGCGCCGAATAAGGGCAAAACTTGCCACAATGAATGCAACACAATCGTCGCAAAAATAACATGGCCAATCATCATCTTCTATACACTAAGGAAAGATATGACAACTTATTACTCGTTGATTTAATGGAGGCTAACAGTTCAATGCAATGTGAGGCAAACTGAAGGTCATTTCTGGTTACTGGCTCAAAAATCCAGCTTATGCTGGATCAATGAATAGTTACATGTATTTGATTTTCTGTTGTGTTTTGAAAATTTGTTCTGAAATGAATTTTGCACAACATAATTTAAAGAAGGTGGGGGTTGGAATCTATTGATCTGCAATTTGACTTTGCATAATATTGCAAATTAATAATTTCTTTGCTAAATGAAAGGCCACAATTTGTTTAGCTGTGTGCAAACTATTTTCAGTTTTGTTTTCTGCTTTTAGATGTGATTTCAGTTGCAACCCATGCATTTTTTTTTAAAGTGTCATTTTATTAATTTGAAATTGCAGACTTCTGCTACTGTCTATAGGATTTAACTATTTTGTCCGTCCTATTTGATAATATATTTTCGTTGTTAAATACTCAAGTAATGCCAATGAGATTACAATGTAGAAGAAATATATTTTTAAACTTAGTTTCATCAAATCATTAGTATTGTGTAATTTTTAGTATTCGTCTCAAAGTGTTTGTAGCAAAGTCGGTTTTCCTAATATTCAGGAAGAAAAAATTAACAGTGTCCTCATAATGCAAATAAGTCAATCAGATGAAGTCCCTTTTGCCACCTATCCATGTAAAGAAACTACATCTATTGTATACATTTGTCCTATCAAGTACCCTATTAAAACATCCATCTTACAATTTGGATGTGCTCTATCGATAAATTTGAAAGAATTTATTTTGGTGTCAAAATATTCAGTGATGCCTTCAGAATTCATCAGTTTTGATACAGTATAGTAGTGTTAAAAGTAATTTCACAAAGGTACACAATGCTACAATATTCACAGGAATGTTATAGCTACATGTAGCCTAGTAGGTTTAAAGCCTATGGTGGCAAATAAAATCCAATGTTTCATGCATTTTAAAATCAATCACATCATTGAAACATCGTGTGATCAGACTGAAGGATACGCAGTAATCCTGGTCGTAATAATTAAAATAGAGATAAAAAGATCACAGTATACGTAAGAGAACCCCCAATAATTATAGACATTAGTGCTGGTAAATCTTACCTTAAAGATTCTGCAGTGGGTCTTAGCAACATTCATGACCAAATAACGTTTTGAAATAGCCTGGTAGGGCCTATACTGTAAAAAAAAACATAACATGGGAATCCATATATAGGCCTACAGTGAGGGAAAAAATTATTTCAACACCCTAAAAATGTCGAATAACTTAATAATTACATTTTTGCAATGAAATGTTTACTGAAACAAATGAAAGATATAGGCTTATCCAGACACTTTATGAAAATGTCACCTTAAAACTATGAACATTAAATAAATTATAAAGAAAAATAGTAAAATGAGTGGGGAAAAAAGTAATTCAACACTGTACTTTCTCCCCATTGGAAGGGGGAGATGTAGGCCTACTTGGAAAAAACATTTTTAAGAAAAAGGGGTTTAATAAATGTTTTCCTAACATCTGGCAATAAAATCAGAGAATGTTTTGACACAAAATGACCAGAAATATTCCACATAACACAGGTATTAAAAAACCACGGCCATTTTTCAACAGAAAAACTTCATAGAGTTTAGCATGAAGGTGGTACTGTCATGAGTTTGTGGGTGTGTGGATACCATAAAGGCTAGAACACATGTGGGTGTAATAGACCATCTCTTCACACAGAATTATTATTATTATTATAAACAAAAAACTAGGCAAAGCCAGGGGCTTGAAGCCGAAATTAAAATTATAAATCAGGATTTAAAGAACTACATTACTTTCTCCCCATTCCCACTGGGAAGAAAATACAGTGTTGAATTACTTTTTTCTCTGCACTCATTTTACTATTTTTCTTTATAATTTATTTAATGTTCATATAGAGTTTCAAGCTGAAATTTTAATAAAGTGTCTGGATTATCTTTCATTTGTTTCAGTAAACATTTAATTGCAAAAATGTAATTATTTATTAAGTTATTCGACATTTTTAGGGTGTTGAAATACGTTTTTACCTCACTGTATATATATATATTTATACATACGTATATCCAATAATTCCGGACTGTCAGCAGCTGGACATTTCGAATTCATAGTCACTCCAGTGTGAATGTGCATTAAATTAATCACAGCTTTAATACTGTGGTAAATATAAGGGCTAAATTATGTAAGCAAATTGAAAATGAACTAGCCAGGATTCCAGGAAGTAGCACATTGCATCTACGTAATTCTCAAACTACTATAAAAATGAACTAATTTACCTTATATTCGCTAAATGTCATTGCAGTCTGATTGTCGCTAGACTTGGTGTACGCATCGTTTTCTCTCACAAATTACAATTAATCGCGTTTTCCATCACGTAATGAACATTTTCCTGCTAGAAAACAGCTTTGCGACGATGTAATTTCGCGCCATCAGCTGTTCGGAAGAAGGAAATGAGTTTTAAATGTCACGTGAATGACGTCATCTGATGTGAAAAGAAATTCAGCTTAATATTAACATTGAAAGACATGCTTCAGGAAACAAGTTGTCACACGTATTTTTTTATTTAAATTTGAAATAATTATTTCAAAGCTAAAGGATTTCTCAATCGGTATTAATTAGAAAAATTCGAGATCGAACCGGAGTATTCCGGAGTATGAACCGGAAGTGCACATGATGCCGAACACCGGATGATGCAATGCAAGTACGCTCTAATTCCAAGGGTTGGTAGGGAACATGTGGTCAAGGGTACTAAAAATGAGTTGATGTTTGTTCTTAACAATTATATTCCTCTTTTCCCCTGTCCAGTTTATTTTTTTAATTGTATGCTTTATAAAAAATGTTAAAATCAACCATGAGTTCGACTGTCGGCAGCAAATCTTCATCATCGAGTGGGGGGAAATTTTCACTATTCAAGCACGTGAAATATGAACATTTAATAGCAGGGGTAAGTGGAGGGGTTGCTTCAACGTTAATTTTGCATCCGCTGGACCTCATCAAAATCAGGTTTGCTGGTAAGAGCATCGATCTTTCTGAAACACGTGTGGGTACCGGTATTTGCGTTGATCAGGTAGATATTGATCGATCGATTTTGGGATATATCTTGCAGTGAACGATGGACAGATTGTTACTAGGCCACAATATCGAGGTGTAGGAAATGCATTCGCCACAATTATTAAGCAGGAAGGAATCAAAGGTTTATACAGAGGAGTGACCCCCAACGTATGGGGGGCTGGCTCGTCGTGGGGACTGTATTTCTTATTGTAGGTATTTCTGCTATATATCCTGAGCCAAACTTTTATCTCGCGCTAATCATGTTCTTGTCGTCGATTTTTCAGTTACAATGCTATTAAAGGTTACATGGAAAATAACAGCAATCTGGCTCTTGGACCTGGTTGGCACATGTTAGCCGCAGCCCAAGCTGGTAATTGGCGATGCTAGTTTTAGTCTCGCTTTTTTGGTAGGGGTAATCTCAATACGAGTATTCTTGTTGGGCAAATGCTGGCATGTTTAAGGTAATGAATACTCTAAATTGCCATCATCTGTTTCATATTCAATTCAATTCTTTATCCTGCAGTCAGTACATGGTCCCATTTGACAGGGGGGATCATTATACAAATTAAGTCAGACTAAGCTAAACAGCTTAGTCTGACTTATGATCAGTTTAGTTATATTTCCCGTATTTGGTATTTTAATGAGGAGGATGGGATAGAATAGGAAGACGGTCATGGCCGATTTAACATAGGTACTTCTCAGCATTCGCCTGGAGGAATTGTGGGAAACCATGAAAAACCACAATCGAGGATAGCCGACTCTGGAATCAAACCTGGGTCTACCGAATGCTAGACAAGAATTTTAACTTCTAAGCCATCTTTCTCAGTATTCTATAATAAAGTAGTATCTTATTCTCAAAATTATACCTTTATCCAATGAACTATACATAATTTGCATTAGGGAAGGTAAGTTGAAATTGTGAGACGTCCATCTATGCTAATGAAGTTTTTATGTTACTACAGTTATTTTTTTAAATATCAAAGTTTCTCTAAAATGCACCATATCTGACAGTCACCTTTTATCGTATCATCCTTTTTTATTGCAGGTGTACTAACGCTAGTTCTCACAAATCCTCTCTGGGTTGTAAAAACTCGTCTTGTTCTTCAATACACTGATATTGCAGAAACCTCCCCTCATAAACAGTATCAAGGTATGGTGGACGCCTTAACAAAAGTGTATAAATATGAAGGAGTAGCTGGTCTCTACAAGGTATTTAGAAAGTTAGCATTATTGTCGCTATCATCACAAGTTTCACTGAACCATGCATGTTTCTTAGGGATTTCTTCCTGGTGTATTTGGCGTTTCACATGGAGCTTTGCAATTCATGGCATATGAGGAATTAAAAAAATTATATTGCAAATATAAGGAAATTCCCCACAATACGCAGTTGGTAGGTACACTTCATTTCACATTACCCTATGAAAGTGTATAAAAGGACTGAGTATCTATTTTTTTTTCTTTGCAGGGAACAATAGAATACTTAAGTTTCGCCGCACTCTCTAAATTATTTGCCGCATCAGCAACTTACCCTTATCAAGTAGTTCGAGCCAGGCTTCAGGATCAACATAGCAGATATAATGGCGTGAAGGACGTTATTTTTCGAACATACAGGTGGGTAAAAAAACAATCTGAAATTAAAAATTATTACTACAGTCAACTTGAGTTAATTTAAAATCCAAGAAACCTGAATGAATTTTCCATAATTATTCGAAGAATTTTAAGTACTAAAAATTATATGCAATCATTGCTGGTTTATAAGTATTTTAATGCTGGAATTATCAGAAGTTAAAACTAAAAAAAAAAACTTATCAAACAAATTAAAAATGATCGTTTTTAAATAAAAACCAGATATGTGGGTGAATTGAGTTGACTGTAGGTGAAAATCTAAAACTGCTTCATTAGTGCAGTGTTTCCAAGAAAATATTTGGAGGCTTCAGTGCTGTGCAGATTTCCCTAGTTGTGTGTTGCACATGTGTTCTGACCAGGGCTGTAACTGGCCGGGGGTAAAACTTTCAAACATGGTCTTTATCAAGTATTATAAAAGTATGATTATCAAGAAAAGAAATGAATAAATGCAAAAGTTTAGCATTACTTACCCCTAAAAATAGTTATGGCACTGGTTCTGAACTTGAAGGGCGCTGGGTTCACACACACACTGCTGTTCTGCAGGTTCGAGGGCCTTGGTGGACTATACAAGGGTCTGACGCCATACTTGTGTCACGTTACCCCTTCTATATGCATCGTGTTCCTCCTTTATGAAAAACTGACGCCTTTGGGTTCTTCATCGAAGTCCAGGGACTGAAGTGAATTCGTATGACAAATGGAAAAGTTTGTTTTGTGGTATATGTGGATGGTGTGCTGCTTTTAACATCATTTTCTTGCACAATATGTTTTATACCGAATACTGCGCGTTACACAATCAGGAAAGTAAGCACATTTAAGTGATTTCATTCTAAAAAGAAGCGAATATTATAATTTTGATAATAACTTAGACTCTGCATTTTTCTATTTATGTCATTCCAATTTCTGTAGAACACACATAATAATACTAGAAATGAACAGTCACTTTAGGTTATTTATAGAAAGCATTGTATACAAAGACTGTATTTACAAGTTATTAAGTAAAACAATTGATTTGATCTCTAGCATTCCAAATACAGTATGACGTTTTCAAAAAATATGACCAGCTTTATATCAATTATTTATTTGCCATACATTTATATATACCATCAATAAAATGTGTTTGGACAACTCAACAAATAATGCATTCAGTGACAAGAATAAAGCCTATTTTTTAAGAAAAAAGCCTAACTCTTTTGAAATGGCCACATTATTTAAAACTTGGTCTCTGTACATAATACATGTTATGTAATACTAGCGTGTTGCCAGAACACTTAACTGTTCGTCCCACCATCCAATAGGACAGCCATTGGTAACGAAAGGTAAAAAATGGCTCATCAATCACCCGTCCCCTGATATTTTAGACATGCAAAAATATTCAACTGTTAGGAATTGATTTTTTTCTTTTTTCAAATAGGAGGGAAAGGATTCAAGGGTTCTATAAAGGACTATTTCCAAGTCTCCTAAGAGTCACTCCAGCCACAGCTATTACATTTGTTGCTTATGAAAAGATATCTCAGTATTTATTAAACCGCCATAGTCTTGCATCTGCTGAGGATGGTGGTGAATAATTTCAAAAGTATCAAATAATTGTTTGTTAATTCGTTATTTTTTTTTAGATTCTGTTCGACTATAATGAAATATTTTTTCATTGTTTATGTTGTTGATATTACTTGATCCTAACTATGTTAGTGATTCTCTTGATTAAAAGAGCTAAGATTAATTAACAGAATGATCTCATGTTTGTGAATATGTGAGGTTTAGACCTCAGATCTCAGATCTCAAAGTAGGTCTCAAAATATTATAAGAAGGAAGTTGTGGATAATTTCAAGTCTTGTTGATTTTGCCTTATGATACCAAACACTTGAGGATGGAGAGAATTTCTAACTAAAAATATTAATCAAAACTTTTAGGAATAATATGGAAATAACATCTGGTTATGCTATTACCTACTCACCGAACATGATGCAAACACTGAGACTTCTGTGGTTAAAGGCCTTAAGCCCTTAAAACTATAAGCTTGAAATTCCGGGATTTGCATTGCTTAGCCATTTCCATTGTTTGCCCTCAGAACATGCTACAAATAAAATTATTATCAAAATACACATTGTAGTCGCGTCCTATTTACATTAAGAACTTCCTATCAATTCCTTAGATGCAGCTATAGAACAGATTAAAAACACATACCAACTTTTTTGTCCTTATTGAGTTTTTCCAAGTGGTGGGAAACATTACTAGCAGCAGCTGCATGAAGATATTCTGGAGTATCCTATTAGTTAAACAATTATTACTTAGTGGGTGTATTTGGTGTGATCAATAATGGAGATGTCTACAAGTTGAAAACCAAGTTTACCTTGTATATACATTTGACCAAATCTAAAGGTGTAAATGATTTAGTTGGAGCTGCTTTCATAACTTCACAAATTTGTTCCTCACGCTTTAAACGGTGAGCGATGTATGTCTGGATTTTTGGAACAGCATCATTCACTACTGGCCCATGGCCTGGATAAATTATTGCAGGATTTTCTTTAAGAATTCTATCTAATGACGCCATATAGGAATGCAAATCTTCAAAAACCTAGAATTAAAACAAAATTACTTTTGTAAATTGAAGATGAATTTAGTTTTATAGGATAAATGTGGTTGGGGGGGTTGGGAAATAAATGATAATATTCCTTATTTGAAAACCAGTTACTCATGGGCTGTCCAATAATGATTTGGGAAGTATAAAACCTTTCAAGGCTACTTTCCATTACTTAGAAAATAATTGGCATGATTCGTAATTTGGTGTACAAAAATTTTGCACAATTTTCAAAATTTATGATTAAATCAGACCTCCCTTGCGTACTTCTGAGGAACGCATATGATAACATGTCTTCAATATTATGACATTACATGTACCTTAAATGAAAGTAATTACACCATTAAAACGTAATTGCTGACATATCAAGATATTCTAATAATTCGTATAAACAATGTATACGGTGAAATTGCCATTCTTTCTCAGAGCTGCGGACCAAAGCGGTGCATGTCAGCTTAAGCTTATTTCTCAGTAGTGCATGAGAGAGGTCTGATGAGATGAATTATTAATTAGATAAATTTTAAATTGCGTGAAAAACAAACGTTTTGCTATACAAACATACCGCAGTGCCCTCTCCTAGAATACAATCACCACTGAAAAGAGAATTTTCTTCTTCTAACTTAATGGCAACATGATCTTCAGTATGTCCTGGTGTATGGAGTACTTTTAAAGTAGCACCCTCGACCTTTAGTTCTTTATCATCGGCTAAATACTTGTATTGAATATTGGGTGCTGGACTGGGATCTTCCTCAGATTCACGGGCAAGTTTCATGACAGTGCAGTCTATTAGGATCAACAAAGTATTATTTCAAATTTTGTTACATTCGGATCATGACACTTAGATAATTCAGACCCGGCCTCCATGTTGATGCTGAGATGAATCAATGAATGACGACCTTTTGAATTTAAGACTGCATGACCAGCATGCTTCAGAAGCAAAGAATGCCTAGCCCCCTGAATCGCTCTGGTTGCATCTGAACGAAATTTTAGTTTAGTCAAGTGGATAATCACCGCTCCGTGGCCTTATGGTGATTTAGAGGGGGTCTCAGAGAGAGTCAGAGGTGGGTTGTCTGCATGATTTTTGTTGTCGCATGCCAGTGTGGGGCGAATGGTGGTAAGCCTAGATCTGAAAGTTTCAAGGGATGGAGCCTGTACAGCCATATGCAAGGGAGGTTGTTCCAGAGTAGGATCGTGCGAGGGAAGAAGAATTTATAGAAATCGTGATTGGGAGAGTCGACGTACGTACTGGAGGGATTTGATATGATGGTCCCAAACATCACTGGCGTATTCTTGCAGGCATAGGGCGTACCAGCAGCACTTTGTAGCTAGCCTTCAAAACAGCGAAACATGCCAGCCGGAGTCCCAATGGTCGTCATACGTAGTTATAGTTCGCCTGATCGGTATCTGTGAGATAGAGGGTCTGATTAACTATTATAGGTTCTATTACCTTTGACGGCGTGACTTAGGTTCTGGAAAATATCCCCAACTCCTCCAACATGGTCTAGATGCCAGTGTGTGATGATGATATGCTGAAGTAAAATGTCATCTTGTTTCAGATAATCTCCTAGATTCTTTATGTATTCAGGAACGCCAGGCTCCCCAGTATCTAACAGAATCCTTCTGTTATATAAGATTTTAGTATATAAAAGTTGTCGATCGATCATTGCATGGAGTGTATCGATTATAATATATGCGCAATATAGGGGAAATTATAATTATTACCTCTTGCCAGTCCCAATCAAATAAGTGTTAGTTCCTTGTAATGTCATAGGGCCAGGATTACATCCTAAAATCCGCACAACTCGGGGAGAAAGTTGAGAAATTCTCGGAATTATTCCGGACATTTTCAAAATGAACTTTGAACCAGTCAAACTCACTCACCGTGTGAATGACACAGCATGCTGTGTGCGATCGCACTGCTACCGTGCTGCCACCTGGCACTTCTGGACAGTATTTTAATGCCGGGTGCTTATTCCATAGGAATAAAGTGAAGCCAATGCAATGATGCTAATGTTTGTGAAACCGAGCATTGAAATCTTATATAATTGAAACGCTTTAGAAATTACTTGTGAAATCACCAGAAACCCGTTATTTTGAGTAAAACGATCCATTCACGATATATAAAAGATATTTGAGAATCTCGTGAATTAATTCTGATTCGAACATAGCTTACCCCAACCACGGCCCCAACCGCTCCTTGCTGCAACTCCATTAGGCAGCCATCTTTAAATGTATTTCAAAATGTCAGCTGGAAACTAGGATGGTTGACAAGTTCTGTCGACCAATGCAAAATCACCGAAGGTTTGTCGCTATACAGCCGGCGGGACAGCCGTAAAATGTTCAGGGTATGTGATGATTTCTTTTAGACATTCTTTTTCTAAAAAAAATGTAATGAACTTTTATGGATCGAGTAAAAAACTGTTTGCGTTCGAATATTCAGATGCTGTACTATACGTACTGTACTTTAATTGCTAAGTTACAATACGTCGTCAATTTTCTCTAAATGGTTTCTTATAAATTTCGTACGAATATGTTATTATACTAGACTTCAATTCAGCTGTGTGTTCTAGATACTACCATGCTGCACGTAATTCCATTCAACAATATTAGCATGTTCAGCTTATGATGCAGTATGCATACTGTAGCTTACCTGCACTACCTGCATGTTGTGAGGGTTAACCATGAGTTACTCTACCCATTTTTGAACATCCCATACGTTATCTATTATAATATTACTTCAAAAATGTTCACATTGGTACAACGTCGCATCAAATTTTTTTTTCTTAAAGTCCCCCATTAATTTTCTAGTAATCAGGGTGGCCACAAAATGTTCATTTTCAATTTCCCTGACTTTTCCCTGACTAAAATCCAGAATTCCCAAACCAAAACTTACAGTGTACTCGTTAATGCATATCAATTTTTTTGTTATAATGAAAACTAAAATAACAATTGCAATGAGAAGCTTGGCAAAACACTAGACTTTGTTACAAGTCTAGATGAAGAGGATTGGGGATGGAGCTGCTAGCAGACTGAGTGCATGGATAGCAGTTTGCTTTTATTTTGGAAAATTTCCCTGACCACTCACAAATTTCCCTGACTTTTCCATGACTTTCATGACCAATTTTTTTCCCTGGCTTTCCTGACCTGTGGCCACCCTGGTAATAAGAATCAGTTTAAACATTTTTAAGGGGTAATTAAAAGAATATTTGCCATGTGAAAATATATGTGCTGTATATATATATATACTGTACTATAGTACGTTCCAATGGTGCTGTATATTTATCAAGTTTGTATACAAGTGGTATATATATATATATACCGACGCATGAAAGATTTTGTAAAGTTTTTCCTTTATTTAACCTTCGTACAGTAGCTCACAATAATAGCACCCAATTGCATGAGTTAATGCCAAGAATTTTTCACAATTCTTTGACCCTAGAAAAACAAGCTCGTATGCTAGCTAGCTCATTCTATTAATTTATTACCTGGATATGCTAAAATAATCGAGAATTATTAAACCATGGATCTTAATCTATCAAATATAAAATTTTTTACTTGCAAACTAATTTCTATTTTCTGTTTTCCAATTTTTAAGTGGCAATAATTAGGTATTAACTCGCAAATCCAAAGAAATGTTTTCCAAGGATTTTTCAAGGAAAATTATGATTATTGACATTGAAAATCAACGAACAATGTATTAGCTTTCATAAGTTTATTTAAAAGTCATAAAAATCGATTTAAAAACTGGCTACGTGTACACTAATTAGTAATTAGCCTATAGTACAGAAAATCAAAGACCAAGTATCAAAAATGTTTTAGACAAAATTTCAGATTGTTAAGTGGGTGTGGAACAGTTTTGATTGTTTTAAAAAGCATGAACTGGGTTGTTTGGAGGTTAAAAAGGATGGTATTTGCAAAATTTACAATATTTATTTGAATAATTAAAACTGCATTAGCATATTTAATTTTATTTACGACTTATTTTAATTGGAAGTATAATTTTTAATAGTACAGACATTGTCAGTTCTCCAGCTGTGGAGCTCAGTCTTTAAATAAGTTTGAAATAGTTATTATAGCAATTATTAATTTATTCTGGTGGAAAAAGGAGCCCCGGCCATTTCTCATATTTATTATGTCATTTAAAAAACCTTTTATAAAAAATAGCAAGCTACTTAAAACATAAATAGCCTCTTTGTAGAGGAGCAAATGGATAAATGGCCTTGTGCTCAAATTAAAAAAAAGAAAATATGTAATTACATAGAACCACTTCCAGTAGAGGATGAATGGGGCAAAAAAAATCTTAAGTGGGTGTGGAATCATTATATAAAATTAGTATGTAACTTGGGAAAATCAAGGGAAACTCAGTTCATTGCTGTCTGCGGTAGGTTGCAGCTGCATGACATCATCTCGACCAATAAAATACAAGGTTTTCATCAATTATACTTTTGAGAAGTGGTTTAACTTTGCTGGAAAACCCGAATTTGTCAGGAGGAGCAAATTTTTATATAATTATGGCAGGTTTATATCCATTGCCTATGGTAAGTAGCCTATGATTAAAACTTTTAATATTTGACAGTTAACTAAGCCTTAGAAGCAGATAATTTAAAATGTGCTTCTTATACTATAAAATTGGACGTTTAATGTATGCAGGCGCGTCAAGGACTTGTTACTGCGAGCGATGGAAAATGCCAGCCCCAACCAATGAGGCTGCAGGTTACGCCTGATACATTAATACTTCAAAAAGAAGAGCTCTATTACACACCAAGTGCAAAGAATATCAATCCAGTTGATTCAAGGGTACATATGCATTGTCTTTAGTCATCCATATAATTTAACATGAATTTACAGTTGTCTTGTAATGCATTACCATCCTATTAGGAACGCATTATCAAAATTACGAGACAAAAAGCTGGCGGTTTGGGAATAAGCATAAAGGTGATAGAAGAATTGTTTACAATTGCACTTTATATATTACGGTGCCATCTAAAACACTGTTTTAATGGGTTCTTTTAAGGGTGGATCCGAGCACAAGCTCCCCATCTTAATTTCTCGAATACCAAAAAATCAAGCAGCTGACCGAACCGGACAGCTGTTTGTTGGTGATGCCATTATTAAGGTACTTTGCTCCAGTTCAAGTTTTTTTGTCAAATTTTGAGCCGTATTTGGAACCTCAGACTAAACTACGTTATTGCAGGTGAACGATGCGAATCTTGAGGGCAGCAGCCATGATGAAGCCGTGGAAGCATTAAGAACAGCGGGCAACCAAGTCTATCTTACTGTCAGACACTATGGTGCCGCAGCCCCTTTTTTAAAAGGATGTTGTAAGTTTTATTCAGAAAATAAATTAAGAGATTTTATTCTTACGATAATTTCAATAAATGTGGACATTTTTAGTATAGAAACATACGGTCGGTGTATCTGAAAACATTAGTGAATCACCAACTTTAAGAGTAGAAGAAAAGGAACAAGTAGGTCTAGAATTTTTTTTTAACTTTCATTTATTCAAACTGTCTTTGCAATCTTTTTTTGTCAATACAGCTTGAGGAAGCATTAGAAAGAGGCGCTTCAGATGCTCCGAAGGTGGAAAAAAAGTGGGTGGATTTTCTAACCATTCCACTGCTCATGGCTTATGTAACACGCTACTTACCAGGAACAGATCAAATGAGGCATGTAAATTAGGTTAATTTTACACCTATGTTATTATAGGGTTAAATCTTTTAGCTGACCTTCATTCCTAAGGCATTTTTCACATGGTTATCATCCATTTTTCATAAAATAGCTTTCTTATGCATTACCGGAGATGTCTTCTTGTCCAGTAAAATACTGAAATATAAAACGAGTGAAACTATAATCAAGTCGCTCTTGACATTCATACCTACAATATGTATTGCCCAAAGTGATAACGGAATCTATGATCATCTATAAGTTGTTCAAATTTAATATTATCATATCAATTATTGAAATATTAGAAAAAGTACTCTTAAAAATACATTACCAACTTTGTTGTGTTTGCACACATTTTTAAACAACCACTTTCCTGTTTTTTAAATCTTAGAAATGATTCATTTGAAGTTCACAACACAGAGCAAGACCTCACTGCCATCGTACAAGGCGAAAATGAGAGGATCATTTCTGAGTGGGTGCAAACAATTGCTATCAACATTGCAGAAATGACGAATCAGCAGGTTACAAATTTATCTCTCGTTTATATTAAATATGTATTTCGTGCTTTACAATGCTCTACTTTTTAGATGAAAGCACTCAATAAAAATCTCACACCGTGCGAACAAATCTTATGGATGGGCTGGGTGGAAGAAGGTATTGAGGACGAGTCAATAATAGGCCACTACACCTGGCACCCAAGGTTTTTAGCCATCAAAGGGGCGGATATTTACCTGCTAGATTCACCACCAGTGAGTCAATTCTTATGACATCTTTGTTAAGTTTAAAAACTACAGTAGAACTCCAATTATCCGAATCAATTGGGACCGGACCCCATTCGGATAATCAAAAATTCGGATAATTGGGGTTATTCCGAAAAAAGGGTACATATTATGTATTTTAAGGTAAAAAAAAAGCTTATTTTCGGTACTTATGCATTTTTAATTAATTAAATGAAAAGGCAACACTTTTACATGTTAAATAGCGTACATGTGTACTTACAAGTGCTGTACATTAGTACATGTGCATTGTAAATGAAAGTCATTGTTTGCTGAACATCTCGGTCAGAGTAAGGTGTTTGACTGTCTTGATCCGTTATTGGGCAGCCAATGCGAATCAGAGTACTTGTACATTGTACATGTTATTTACGTTTCGGCCTTAAATTTATTTTCTGAAAGCGATTCGGATAGTCAGAGTTCGGATAATTGGAGTTCTACTGTATAGAAAAACTTAAATATCGATTTTACAGCTGGGTGGCAAAGATTGGTCTCAGGGACAGCTAGAAATCAAAGTATATCAAACGGCACTCGCACTTATGAAAGTAAGTTTTTTTTGTACAATAAAGATTTCCAATTAAGTTGTTCTACTGGTTAATTCTTGATGGGAATTGTTTGACGATAGTTTAGGCATAAAATGAAATATTTTAAATAATTGTTTTTACGAAGGAAAATAATTAGGAATTGTGATATTTCACATTTTCATTTTAATTTCAATAAAGTGCTATCTGGTGATCAATGTGTAAAGTGGGAAATCCACAATTCTAGTTATGACTATACCAATTTTTTTTCTCCAAAAATTAACAAAGTCACTAGGTCACTCACTTAATATCAATTAATTAAATAGATACAAAAGAAAACGATGAAAACATTAGATAATATTTAACATTTAATACTAACACAAGTTTTGTGTGCATTCTTTTATAATTTAGGAAACTGAATGTACCATACAACGAAACAACTGTTTTCTACTTCAAACTAGTGCTGGCAAAGTTTATTCATTCGTGATTGAACTGCCAAATTCATTAAAGAAACTAGAAGAGTCTTGGCATCGTTCAATCTACAATGCAGTCACAAAATTAGGGGTAACGTATATGCCTCATGTTTTGCCCCGTATTGAGAGGAATTTCACAGCATTCAAACAAAGATTTCTGTTGGTTTAGAGTAAAACATTCAGCGTTACTGCACGCGGATGCAATTCAGCTTTGACATTGGACTGGAATTTGGGCTTTGCATTGTACGATACGGAGGCTAAGGTGATATTGCACATGTCATAAGATCAATGGTTACTTTAAAAAAAAATACTTTAGATGACTTGTGGGGCATTTTCACTAATAGGTTTTTTCATTTAGAATTACTTATGGCAGTACAGATTCTCACAGCTTAAGGGATCATCAGACGATGGAAAAGCTCGTTTAAAGTTACATTTTCAATCGACCGACACCCGGGAAATAGAGACTAGAGTAAGTACCTTTTCTGAAAATCATTGATTAAAATAATCTGTACTACTTTTATTTTTTTTTTCAAAGAGTTCACAACTATGGAGTAATTATTACTGTAATATATTTACAGGAATTGGAAAGTTCTACTTTGCCCGATCTTTTGTACTGTATGCATGCTTTTTTGACAGCAAAAGTAGTTTCTGTGGATCCTAATTTCCTGGCAAGTACTTAAAAGAGCATGCATGGAATAAAAATACTTTTCACCATACGAGGCATAGTGTTCAAGAAAATATAATGCTTTTGATAAGGTGAATCACGTTTACCCTTGAAATAGGAAATCACTAATATGTTTATTGCATATCGCTTAACTATATACGGCTACTGTATTTATTGTAAATAACTTTTTTTGGCCAAGGATTGTAAAGCTGACTGGTGTTACAGTTGTCAGCATATACATGTATATTTACCCTTTCAGTTTCTAAATTGTAATTGTGGGAATATATTTACCAAAGTTGATCTTGTGGGTTAATTTTATATATACAGGGTGAGTGGTTATCAAATGGACCACTAAAAAAAATTATATATGTGAAACTAAAATAAATAGGTTGATAATTACTTCATTTATATGTCAACCATGGGCTATTGGAAAATAATATTGTCCATGACCTTGAACAAAAAGTCACGGTCCTCCATGTCCCTGCATCGGATAACTTTGCTAGTATGTCAAAAACTGTTGGAGATGGAGCTCTAGTGTCAACTAGAAAGTTGTAGGGCATAGCCAAATTAGTCAAATAAAAGTGGTTTCATGTTTTTGTGACAACGTTAACAAACTGTAAATAACGTAATCAGGATTTTCCATAGAGCTTTTGACATGCCGTAATGTAGCAGTCCTGCTGGAAATTTTTTGTGTGCGCCAATTTCTTTAAAAAATCTTACATTGTCTGTATACATCATGGAAACATGATACCACCTTTATTTGACTAATTCCGCCATTGCCTACCACTTTCTAATTGACACAAGAGCTCCATCTCAACCAGTTTTTGACATACTGTATTTGCAAAGTTGTCCGATGTGGGGGCTTGAAGGACCTTGGCTTTTTGTTCAAGGTCATGGACAATATTATTTTCGAAAATAGCCCATAGTTGACATATGAAGAGATGTGAAAGAATTATCAACCTATTTATTTTAGTTTCCAAGATATGCAATACTTTTTTTTTGGTGGTCCACTTGATAACCACTCACCTTGTATAAGTTGAACCATTGACAAAGCTTCACCACTTCTAATTGAATCATGTTAAAAGTAAGGTTTGAGATCTGTGCTTTTGTTGCATTTGGCCATGACTTATAAATGTTGATGTTATCCTATCCTGATCGTGTAATCCATAAAGTGGTCCTTCTCAACAAATATGCATACTTTTTTTAAACAAAACAAAATGTAATTATAGGAATTGATGAGTTTTCCATTTTAAATCTGCTGAGCAGCTTGGAAACCTAAGGAATTGCTTGTTATGCTTTGTGTGTGACAAAATGAAATGCTTGTACTCTTTCACATGGCTTAAACTTACATATATTACATGTACTGTTTTCTGACTAGTATTTGCTAGACAGTATGATAGTGTTAGCTATTGACTGCAATAGACTAACTGCTATTCACACAAAAGAACAGAATCGAGTTTTTGTAAGACTAAATATCCTGTTATATGTTCAAGCTTTTTAAATTAAGTTTGCAATATTAGCGACATATATTCTCTAGTCATTAATATAGACGTCTTCATCTCTACAGAGATAGGAACATTATCAATGAACATGTTTAAATTGTTGTTTGAAACTGTTGGAAAGAATTCTTATGTCTTGTCATTTCTTCCAATGATATGTTCATAATCAAATACCTGTAGTTAAACTGACTGTTCCGTCTCAACAAAAACTTCTGATAAAATAAAAACACTGAACAATCTTGACAACGTTGGTAAACTGATATTTGTAATATAATCATAGTATAATCACTATATCGGATACAACTGCTTTGAGGAAATGCAAAAAGAAAATAATTAGGGATGGCATTGGTATTTTTATGTAACATGCTCCATTACACCAGTAGTACTTAACATTCCTTTGAGTCAAGATATAGCCAAAGACTTCCTCACCTTGGAAAGCTCAGAAAGCATGAAAAATACCTGAAAATCATTCATGCTGGAAAATGTGTAGTATTTTTAAAAATTGACTCAGAAAATGTTTGATAATATTGTTTACTATAATACATTACTTTTCAATACCCTTAAATTTAAATGTGATGTAATGTACCTATAAATTAACTGTTATTGCTCGAATGGGATGCTGCATAGGATACAGTATGTACACAGCCCAATAATATAGGCTAAATTGTAAAACTAAGTCCACGCTCACAAATCTTAATCTTTATTTTGGGTGCTCGAATGTGTAGGCTTTATGAATCGTAGTCTACATCAATGATGCCACTGACCACTCACTCTCCAAAAGCTTCTTCTATGCCGGCGGCAATACTCTTCTCAATGCCATTTTCTCTCCCCATGACTGCGAAACCCTACAGAAGGACCTGGATTCCTTCCTACGCTGGTGTGCCATTTGGCATCTTGGCATTAATGTCACCAAGACCTCGGTTATGTCCATCTCCCATCAACAACCCCAAAAACTGATATCCTTTCCCTATTCCCACCAAAGGACCGTTCTTTCCAGGGTAGCCAACATCAAATCTCTCGGAGTCCTCCTAGACAACCATTGGTCATGGCAACCACATATAAGCCAGATTACTATCAGAGCCCTAGACTTCTAGGTTACACCCATCATGTAATGTACTAAAAAAAAAGCCAGTCCCGCCTGCAGCTTGATGGCCTACAATTAAAGTGCTGGTGCGCCCTGAACTTGAATACGCCAGTGCTGTTTGGGACCCTCATACCAAATCCTTCCAGGACTTATTGCGACGTCCACAGTGTCAAGCCGCCTGGCAAATCAAGCGCCGCTACTCCTAAGACACGTGTATCACCTCCACTCTCAGAAATTTAAAACTACCTCCCCTCTCTGTTTGAAGAAAAGAACATAGGCTCCACCTTCTTATAAGCTTTTTTAACTCTCACAATCCTGGACAAAAGCCTCTTTCTCCCCCACTCCCACTTCACAGACCGACGCAATCGTCCCTACAAAATGCATCTACACTCCCCCAATCACAATTTCTATAAATTCTCTTTCTTCCCTCACACGATTATACTCTGGAACAACTTTTCTTGCATGGTTGTACAGGCTCTATCCCTTTAAACTTTCAGATCTCGCCTTACCGACATTCGCCCCACAATGGTGGGCGACAGCAAAAATCATGTGGACAACCCACCTGTCTCTCAAAGTCAACCCTCTATCATCATAAGGCCACAGCACGGTGATTATCCCACTAACAGGTGATTTAGGGTTGTCTCGGAGAGACAGAGGTTGGTTGTCCGCATTCAATTTAATTCTTTACCCTGCAGTCAGTACATAGTACCATGTGGCAGGGGATATCATTATACAATTTAAGTCAGACTAAGTAGGCCCTAGTCTGGTCATGATGGACCCCATCATCACAATTTAGTTATATTTTCCGTATTTGGGATTTTAACGAGGAGGATGGGACAGGAAGACAGTCATGGTCGATTTAATATAGGAACTATCCCAGCATTCGCCTGGAGGGATTGTGGGGAAACCATGAAAAACCACAATGGAGGATAGCCGACCCGAGAATCGAACCTGGGTCTACCGAAAGCAAGGGGAGGATGCATACCGTGCACTAAGCCACCTTGCTCCTCTAAGCCAAGCACGATTGATGATAGCTAGGATATGAAGAAGAGGGTCATGGCAGATTTAATATAGGAACTAGCCCAGCATATTCGAAAATTAAACCATAATCGAGAATAGCCGACCCAAGAATCGGACCTGGGTCGATCTACCGAATGCAAGACGAGAATGTTAACCTTTATAACATCGGCCCGTTCATGGACTCAAAGTTTCGAGCTTTTAGGTTTCAGAAACTGGAGTTGTAAAACGTTTTGCCCGATCGAGATATCAAGTTTCAGGAAGCTTTTTGTTATCCTTGATTTAGTTTAGTTTAGTTTAGGGTATTATCACTGCGCCGAAGCCTTATGGTGATTTAGAGGGAGTCTCAGGGTGACGGAGGTGGGTTGCCCACATGATCGGTGTTGTCAC
>JAQGBX010001294.1:0-25951 GCA_034698745.1 Megaphyllum sjaelandicum | reverse complement strand
CATTCGGTAGACCCGGGTTCGATTCCCGGGTCGGCTATCCTCGATTGTGGCTTTTCATGGTTTCCCACAATCCTTCCTTCTGGGGCGAATGCCGGGATAGTTCCGTATTAAATCTGCCATGACCGTCTTCCTATCCCATCCGAAAAAGTATAAGTATTGAAGTAGTATTGAAGTGGGAGTGGGGAATGGGTCCCCGTTCAGTCGGTAGCACCCCCTAACGGAGGGTCCGACTCAAATGACTAAGCTACGGTATAATGCAATCCTGATAGTCAATGCACAGTGTGAAGCCTTACAAATGGCACTTTTTGGCATTAAGAATTACGTGTAAGTCACGTGTGAAAAAGAAATGCATCAATCGAGTGACTTTTTTTAACAATTCAGCCGTAGATTTTGCACGTTTGATATCACGACTGCCAACAGCTAGTGCCTTCGTAAACATTCCGTCCGAGTACCCTATTAAGGCTATTAAATGCATTTAGTTTAGCACGAGAGGAATATAGACAGCAATGGCTGCCTGAATTGGCAACAGCTGGATGATTAAATATTAATTTCGAGCACACAATTCATTCCAAGATTTGCAAAGTGCTAACTTGGCTCGCTCATATCTATTACGCCAAAGGTGACCCTGACACCGCATTGGCGGAACCAATTTTTAGGATATACAGTATATGCACGTGCATTTAGTACACACAAGTACACATGCTATTCAAAGTATCGCAACGCCATTTATAACCGGCCCCTTCGTGAAAAAATTTAATTCCCATAGTCTGATAAAATATCCAACTATCGATTGTGAAACTTTTCGAATCGGCCTCCAAGAAAATCAAAAAAGAAAAAATTCTCGCCAGTGTAAGAACCCAGACAGGGTCGAATATAAAAAAAAATACCATTAAAATCCAGAGTGAGCGAACATGAAAGAAGAAAAAAAAAACTACAACAATAATAAAAATGTGAAAAAAAAAACTGAAAGAGTTTTAAAAAAATTACTGCAGTTGTTGGAGCCGAATTATAAATTGGGCGAGGACTGCGCCATAATCTCACGAAACTTTACTTTAAATACAAAATTATTGGCATTAATCAAGAACTTGTAAATGATGTAACTACACGTGTAAAGCTTTAAAGTAGCATTTTTTTTTGCTCATTTTCTTAAAAAAAATAACTCGTATGCTCTAGCTTTGAAAGAAAACTGCGGGCTAGGGATTCTTAATCTAGCTGAAAAAAATTTAATCTATCCAAGAAAAATAAGAAATACTTAAGGAAAGTGTCGTCTAGGTACCAATTTCGTTTCAACAGGCTTTGGCAAGAAGGAATAAGCGTTCAAATTTCTCTCCCAATTTCCAGGCACCGGGAACGGAAGCTCGAGTGGAATAACAATGGTTTTCGACGAAACTAGTTTGCAAAATTGAGTTTTCGTAAAATGCATAAATGGATGTAGGGACGAAAAAGATGAGCATTAAAAAAATACACTGTCTCCATATATGCGGGTGAAGTTCCCGAGATCGTTTGAAACCCTGTGAAAGTTGCGAGAGACGCTAACGGCTAACATGCCGTGATTAAATTTCACTTAAAATGCAATCTAAATCTCAAGAATTCCAGACGACGAGGAATCTTCCGAAGCAAAATAAAAAACTTATTTCAAATAATTTAATTTCCAAAATTCAAGGGTTTAGCGTTCAATATTAATAAGAAATCCGAGTAAACGTTACCACGTCATCGGTGACGTCATTCACTGTCATTCTGTCCATCGACATTCAGGATTTTTGGCGCACCGAAGCCGGCCAATACAGAATATGACGTCATTAAGCAAACGTCAATTGTATCGATTGTTGGCTAAACAGCCATTAACTCTGACAGAAGGTGACAAAAGCGCCTTTGCGATGGCACGCTTCCTCTTTTAGAGCAAAATGGCAGTGTTGCCGCTGGCACGTGGCTAACGGATTGCCCTATTTCCGGTATATCTCCACGCTTAAATTGCTTCTTACGAAAAATGTTAAAAAATACCTTCAGGAACGGGTCGGTATTGACTTTGTCAGGGAATTTCCGACTGGTAGCGGATGGCAGTACAGTGTAAATCAACAAACTTACCAACTTGGTCCAAATTCGAACATTCAAAAATAGCCAACTTACCTAAAATGAAACAAAAAAAAAATGGTCAACATTAGACATCTTTTAATCAGAAAACACGAGAACTTCACACGTCTGCGAGTCGAAATGTTCAATGGATAAATAAACCGTATACGAATATAACTGGGTTCAAGCAACTTTTGCCACTCATTTTTATTATTATTTGAAATGAAAGACAACATCATCCCGAGAGTATACGCGACAATGTTTCACCGCCATGTTTAACATGTACATGAATATTGAAACAACATTTTGGGAGGACGTTCATTTCGTGGATTCGCGCTAAAAACAAACACCAGAAATGCCATGCCGAATCTGCGAATGAATGAAAGACCGCATACCAAAACATTTCGAGTCGAAAAGCAGTATTTTTCATTGGACTTGGAATGTTTAAGTTGCCTCTTAGTGCTAAAAAAAACCGGCGCTTATGGATCGAGAAAGCTGGCCATCGACATTTGAGAGAACTCGCGTTTGTAATCCCGTGGGCGACCTTTTTCAACGCGAATTCCACGGCGCATGCGCGCATCAACTAAACTCAACTGCTTTAGCCCCCCCCCCCCTTTTTTCCCTCATCATATTCCTAGAGCATTCGAGTTACATTCAGCAGAAGCCTCCACCTATTACTGTATATATATATGTATTTTTTTTTTGCGCAGTCTACCCTTTCACTAGAAATATGAACGTCATTCCGACAAGATGGCGGGGGAGACCATGACGCACGAGCCACGAGGATAATCAAAAAATAACGAGAAAAAAAGTTAAATATGCATTCAGGAAATGAACGAATTCAAATTATAATACCTTAAACTAATAAAAAAAAAGATACGCCCATCAGGCATATACTGTAGTAGAGCAGTCTTTGAGGAAAAAACCATTGACCACTGCGCTGATGCCTCGTAAAAACATGTTACCTGACTGGAACCCCGGCCTCACGAGATCAACATATCTAATAAAACAGGGTTCCCCACAAATTTCCTTTTCAACTTCCCTGACTTCTCCATGGTTTTTAAAAAAAATTCCCTGACCAATGAAAATGTCAAAAATGTACATAGTTTGCAAAATTTACTAATGACAATTTTGAAGATTAACATAGAAAATGTAAAAAATTAAAAAAAAAATGTCCTCAGAAAACGTGAGACATTTTTTTCAATTTTGTCCTCTGAAAACGCGGAGAATTTGGCAAATTTGTACACAGAAAACGTAGAAATTTTGCAAATTTTGCACTGTGAAAATTTTTGCAAAACTTCTACTCGAAAAACGTGTAAATTTTGCAAATTTTCACTCAGAAAATGGGCCCTGAGCTAACGATGAAAAAGCATTAAATTTGGAATGCAACAACATGACTATAATTACGTTGAATTTCTCTGACTTTTTTAAAATTAGCCCTGACTTCTATACTTTCAACTTCCTTGATTTTTCCAGGTTTTCCAGGTCTGTGGATACCTTGTAAAAAGGAGATACCCAGACAAAATCTTTTAAAGCAAATAAATTTCTTTTTCTCAGGTGACTTCACGACTGCCAAGTCACGATTCGTACCCATATACGATATGATACAAAAATGTGGCAAAATAGCATCGCTATAGAATTGCTCGGAGGAGGTAATGCCACAAACATTCCATTTGCAAAAACTGCAATATCTGCGAAGCTCAATAATCCTCAAAATGTCGCAGTTGCTCGAGATGATTGGGTAGTGCAATTTTCGAGTACATGTATCTGTATTCTGTACAAAACCCAACCGGTTTTATGGGAGATGGTTTCAAATGTTTGTCCAATTTTTCCTCAAATTCACCTGATGCAAACTAGCAGAAGAAGGACACCCCGCATAAAAATGATGCCAATTAACTACAAACAAGACTACTGGGAAACGCTTCTTTGTTCCGATTTCATATAAATATTGTAGATGTGTTCGCGCACTCGTGATAAACAACATATACAGTATAGTAGACGAGTATAAGTTATTTGTCAGCCTGAGCAACCTTTCTTCTCCGCCAGAAAAAAAAACTGACCCAGACGATTTTTTACTAGACAATGCTACGTCCGCTGACCATGCAGGATCAATAATAGGAAATTGCAGTTATCGGAACACGGGCGAGTCGGCGTGCACTCGGTTCGGATAAACGACGCCATACATTTTTTATAAATAAAGCGGAAAAATAAAAGCAGACACACACAAAAAAAAAGAAATATCAAAGTTTAAATCGCGCACAAAATGGATTAGACGTGGGCTTCAAGACGAAAGAGCAAACATACGTTAAATAACCGTTATCCCGTTAGCAACAAAACAATTTTAGCCCAGCATCTTATAGGCTCCTTGCAGACGAACTTTGCCGCACGAATACAGCGCCATCTAGAGCAGAGAAACGAAAAGACCAGTAGGGTAGTTTCGTGTCGGCACCTTTGATGTTCAAACGGTGACAACGAGTGAAGAACTCAACGTATGATAGAGTAAACGAAAAAAGAAAGTGAGTAAGTGAACTTCGTCGTTCACTCTAGTTCACTTGAATCCGGTTCGAGCTACCATGTAGTGAACGATGAACTGATTCAGTAAAGTAGTTCACTTCTGTGAGTGAAGTAGGAACTAGTGATTAACTCACTCAGGGTTCCCACACATATTGCAAATGAAAATTCCCTGACTTTCCCTGGTTTCCCAGAATTAATATTGCATTTTCCCTTGACCAGTTTTTAGACAATCAAAGTCATTAAAATAAACTAACTTACCATTATTGAGAATTTTCTTGCTCAACAATTTCCATATCTATTGCACGAGATTCTTTGGCTGCATCAGCCAAATAACTTTTGTTTCTTTTCATTAAGCTCCTGAACTTTGCCTATAATTCTTTTTTTTTTTCGTTTTTTCGTTCGTTTGTTTTTGTTTGTTTCTCAGGTTTCACCTGACAATCCCAGGTTTCCAAGAAATATGGGAACCCTGCTCAATAAAGTGAATGACGTTTCACTCATGCACTATCCCTGTGCGGCGACGCGAGCACATGGCTAGGTAAAAGTGGGCGGAGTCATCATACCGTTCTTTTCGTATACTGTGGTATGTACCAACATTAAAAAAACTGTTACTGCCCACTAGCCCCATCTGGTGATCGTTTGTTGTGCTGCAATTGTTAGGGAAGCTATTTGATGATGTGATAATGCAATTTAATTACAGTACATGTAGCAAAGCAGACTGTAGCCTACGTAAGGGGTATTCAGACGGAAGATTTACGATTGGCACTTCTAGTTCATAAGTGTCATTCGTAAAGCTTCTGTCTGAGTATGCTACAAACAATAAGGGCCATTTAAAAAAAACTTAAGCAATAACCTTTTATATTTTTGTATTAAAACCTATACACAAAAGGATTGGACATTACACGTCCAATCCTTTTTCCAAGGTTAAGTTGATCATTTGTTTCTTAGAAAATAATATATATAGAAAAACGTGGACAAGAATTGCAACAACGAGGGGGGGGGGAGAGAAGCCCCCCATCCTCGCAGCCAGGTCTCCTAGTCTATTGCACACAAAAGAAATCGATGAGCACTGCAAACATCGCCAGACGTCTTGGACATTTTTTATTACATATTTTTACTCCTACAGTCCAAGATTCTTTCCGAACGCCCGCAAAAATGAAGAAAAATGAATTATTATTTTTTTTTTGGAATTTTTATCCCAATAAAAAGGATGAGCCGCGAGATACCAGACAAACGATATTAGCATTAAGTCAAGACTAGATACATATAAGGCAGGAGGAATTTCAGAGTACCGGTTAATTTTCAAATCGAGAGAAAACCTAACTAAAGCATGGTTTGCGCTTTCGTGCCAGTAGATGGCGCCGTCCCGTGGCACTCAACCTTTTGTTTCTCCCCGCTAGATGGCGCGTCATCAAAGCTACTCTTTTTGTAGAGATAATTAAACCGAGAACTCAATTTGTTGCCAAGCTAGCTGGACGCTGGGTGGTTGATGTTTGTTTATATACATACCCTGTTCCCGACGTTCAATAAATTTTGCCTTTTTTATGTGAGTACCTGGTTCGATGGAAATAAAAATGCATCATGGAGACTAGGTGAAATTGAGCCGCGCGCCCCCCTCCGGATACCTCGAAATAATTAAGCTTCACTGGCAGCTGACCCTCGATAATGAATATACATATAACGAATGATTTATGCCAAATTGCAATCGCTCGACTGCGCAGGTACTTATTAAATTCAATTTTAACTATTAAATCAAACGCTGACGTGATTAGCAAATGGCTTATAAGCTTCTGGACAAAAACCCTTTTCCGGAGACAGGATAACGGCTTTTCTTGAATACGCTAATTCCTGAAGAAATGTAGGTCAGAATGTGAGAAACGCCATAAAAAAAGCTTAAATTTAGCCACAACGAGTTGACGGGAGAAACATAAATAATTGTTTAGAAAATGGGCACCCAACGAGGCTCGTTTACATATCCCATGCGAAGATTTGCACAGAGTATAAATTTGAAGAAAACACATGAAAATTCTCGTATTTATATCAAGGTTCCATGCAGGATTCATCTTGTACCCACATACAGATCATTGTGGACACAAAAGTTTCCTTTTCAATATCCCTTTCAATCCAAAATTCCCTGACCAAAATTACTCGTTAATGCATATCAATTTTTTTGTCAAAATGAAAAATAAAATAACAATTGCAATGAGAAGTTTGGCAAAACACTAGATTTTTCTAAAAGTCTAGCCGAAGAGGATTGGGGATGGAACTGCTAGCAGACTGAGTACAGGGATAGCATTTTGCTTTTATTTAGGAAAATTTCCCTGACTTCCCTGACCTGTGGCCACGCTGACAGATACGGGGCGTAGGCCCTACCATCCCTCCTAAAATGGTTTTCCGAATGAAGCCCAATGTAAACTTAAAAAGTATTCCTGAAAGTTCTACAAGAATATTGTACAGTAAAACTAGTTCCACGATGTCATATAGGTCATGAACATTGGGATGATGAAACAAACTCCCAAAATTTGCATTATGAACTTAAGATGCGTCCTGAAGCCAGCGCCCTCTACATGCAGTAGACATAAGAAACAAATACCTAGATGCAGTAAACAGAGGTCGCTGCTGGTTACTGCAAAGCGTTCTGTTGAAATTATCAAAATTGTTCAGGGGGTTTCTCGACATTCCAGCATAAGTACATGTGCAAATAACGAAATTTTTGGCCGGTCGAAGTCGACGAAACCAAGCCGAGATGGAAAATCCATATTTTTCGCGTTTTCGGAACTCACGAATTTCGGTTAAAAAACCCACCCATTCTCCCTCTTCTCAGATTCCCTTAGAGGTTTTTATATTTATCGGGTATGAGTAGCTAGGATTTAAGTGTGCCAAAATGATTCCTTTCGGGGGAAAACAAGCCTGCAAATGACCAATTTGGCGGTTGCAAGTTTTTGTATGCAAAAACGGGTATTATTTTTACCTACAGGAAATTATTTTTTATTTTTAATTGGTCCGATAGCGTATAGCTTAAAAAAATAACTTGGCAATTTTTTTAATGAAAAAAATAAAACAATAAAAAACCTTTTTTGAGGAGTATACAAGGTAGTGCTTCCAAAGCAACTCAGGAAGCAGGACGCGGGCCATAAAACATGGCGCACTGGTAGCCCAATAAACATGGGAAGAAATTAAAATTTAACAAGCAGCATGGCAATGCTCAAAGTGCATTGTGGTATAATTTTAGGCTTTTTAGGTATCTTCGAAAACAATTTTCATCCTTTCTAAGCACTTGTGGCTTAATAACCCAACCAATTTTTCCAGCACGAAACTCGTTAGGCTAGCCTTTCGAGCTACTCAACTGCAAAATTAATCAAAGATGGTCAGCCACTAATCATAAAATTGGCGTCACGAAGAGCTATATTTCACTTATTTCGAGTTGGAATAGCGTCCTGGCATGTTCGATGACTTATTTACGACCAGAAATAAATTTCAAACTTTATTGCAATATTTTTTTTAGACACCATATATTAATGGTTTTAACGTTATTTAACTGCATTTTAGATACAATTTTGCTATTGTTTACGCGTGCAAAATGTTACCTATTATTTCTACGTTTGCTTTTATTCTATGTTTTGAAATATTTTAAGGCAAAAGTTCTCTGCTTTTGATCACAGATATTCGGAAATGAACCGGAAATCAGAACGCTGTGTTCCTGTCCTTCAAAACTGGCAAAAGTTCAGTTAACAATTTATGTTTATCAATAACTAAAACGATATCATGATAACATACTTCGATATCGTGCTATATCAATATCTAGCGAGTTTATTGGTATATTTTACGATGCTAAAAAAAACCACAGTGCCGCCTTAGTAATATCTTTCAAAAAACCAAAGATACCCGGTTTACAAAGGGAAATTACACACGGACATACGACTTTCGTTTACTAAGAACCAGTTTAACTGATTGTAAATACAGGTAGACAAGTAACGAATGTCAAATTATTCACAAACTACACTCATAAATAATTATTATCGATTAAAAATAGCCCTATATCAAATAACCTTCGTCCAACAACGTGCACAACCAAAAACCAAACGTTTATAATGAGTACCAGATTAACCAAATTTATGATGGGGAGGAAAAAAGACAGAGGGACCCGTCCAATTGCTTTTTTAAACAGTAGCGTTGTTAAAAAACCATTATAGATAATACGATTAAAGTAAGACATTTCAAGTTAAGCTTTTCTTCTAATTTTCTTATAGACAAAGTGCGGAGATTTATTGCATTCAATAAAATATATTGATATGAGGTCGTTTATGTTTATCTACGCGTTTTGCATTACAAATGATATTTCCAATTTAAATACTAAACATGGTGACATTTCAGTGTACAGTATAAACCAAGCATTTGCTTCCAGAAATGAAGAATAAAACGAATCAGTTCATCAACATTTCCCACAGTCTCTTAGGCGTTGCTCTGAGTTTTAAATATTCGACTCTAAAAGCAAATGCTCACTTAACAATCACAAGGTTTAGTCCGGTTTCAGTGTTGAACTGTGATTGAAGTAATTTAAGCAAATGCTCTATTTTGCATGCGCACGGTCTCACAGTCTCTTATGCGTTGCTCTGAGTAATTTTAAATATTCTACTCCAAATGATCACCTTATACAATCGCAAGGTTTGCCAAGTTCGGTTTCAGTGTTGAACTGTGATGGAAATAATTCAAGCAAATGCTACATTTTGCATGCGCGGGAGAATTAGTCCAATTTCTGTTTCTGGTTTTATTCCGGAGCATTTGCTCCCAATGAAGGAAATAAAGCAGCCTGAAATTCGACGCATTTTCCGGTCTTTGAAATTTATTCCCGAGTCTAAAATTGGCTCAAAACGTGGAACTACTTAGCAACCTTGCATACAAATATAAATATCGTCTCCTAGACAATTTTAAACAATAAATAAAATTTCAAGGTAATCCAGGAAAAAACAAGTTATGCAGGGTTACGAAGAACTAGTCTTAAGTCCAGCGTGAGAAATAAAATCCACCAAATAAAAAAAATCGATAGGCGGTGATTAATGCTAATGACTGGTTAATGTTAGCGACTGCATAAACTGATACCGACACGGACTAATTAAAATATATTATTCCCCACTTTTACCAAAGCTACATTCATTTTTTTTTAATTTTTTTAAAATTCATTAAAAACGCCCAGCATCTGAAGGAAAAGAATCCAAAATTATAAAATAATAGTCTTTGGCAAAAATTCAATTTTTCATTTTTTATAAAAGTTCCTCCAGTATTTTAACAGACGACCTTATTATTTATCACAAACTATTAATTGCGATAAAAATAGGAGACGATAATTACAAATGTGCAAACTGGTTGCGATACAAATTGTAGATGAAATATTGAGCTCGACGAATTTATAGCAATTATATGAAACAATGAAAAAAGCAGGCATGGTTTGTGCAAGAAAACAATTAAATTTTTATATACAGTGTACATGTACATGTATCAAGTTGCACATTCCTTTAACTGAAAAACTATTAATAGTTTTATATAAATTAATCGCAACTGGATGCAATCACGCACGTCCAATATGTTTGCAAGGGCCGTATTTATTTAAATTTAAAAAAAATGGAAAAGAATGAAAATCGTTGATTAAATGTACTGTAATCCTTGATTAATTTTAAAGACGCTCGATGCAACAGCTCTTCAACATTTCAAGCTTAGGCCTACTGGAAGCGTTATCGTTTATTGTGTTTGCGACAGTACATGCCAAGCCAGTTTCACCGTTGTGCCTCCAGGTGGCAGCACCGACCGATACAGCCGAACACGCCTTTCATATAGGTGACGCAAGAAGCTTCCTGGCCAATCGGAGAAAGGGGAAAGAAGCGCAAAATTCAAAAACGAAAAATTCGCGTGCCACGTGGGGATTAACAGAAGAACATTCGCCATGAACGCCAATCGATGCAATTGTAAAACTGGGCCAAATATCGAAATAATTTTCTCGAGTAACGAGCGAGACAAATCACGTTTTTTGTTACTTCTTTTCATATTTTGCCCATCATTATCTAAATTTCGAAAAATGAAACTTCTCTTATTAAAATAATAATCAACGATATTTTTACGCAGAAAAAAAATCTTCGTTTAATGACGCAATCTCTTCTACAGTCGATATGCCATTTAGGCCGATTTATAAAAAGCGATCCAAATATATTAACGGCACTCAGACAGAGGTTCAGAAATCGTACATTGGCAGTCGTGAAGTCAATTGCTCAACAGAGCTATAGATTCACTTTCATTGGTTGGTTTATAAACAGCGATAACCTTGATAGAATATTATAAACCAATTTGTTCAGGATCTTTAATTTCCGAGATCGTACATTCCGAAGTACCCCTAATGAAGCTATAAACGACAATTATTAAATGCTTGGCCTTGCTGTGGCGTGCTCTTCAACCGATCTGCATGCCCAACCGGTTAACTGCTAAGTCCGACAATTAGCGAACTGGACGATACGACAAAGTCATGATTTCACTTTTGCTTTTCTCAAGACAGACATTCCCCCCAAGCGTCACCTTCGACAACCTTGCCTCGACCCAACGGCCAACTTTAGCCCCCCTGTCCCGTACCTCAGGGGCGGCCCCCGGGTTCCAAACCCTCGCATTCGTTGCGGCTAATCCGGAACTCGTCTCGCTTTCACGATCTAAAAGAAACGAGCGTAACGAAACAAGCAGACAGACAACTGTCTATCCCTCGCAGCTCCCCCTGATGGTTCCCATTCTAATGATCACCTTTACCCAAAATAACATTAATCCATCGACCTTCTTAAGACGCTCTACCTGTCGTCTCGGGTACCGGTGCATCTCATTTGCTTATTAATAACCAAAGAGGGGGGTAACGGAGTCCCGGACATCCCGCGGGGGTCATCATCGAGGTCAGCGAGGGGCACTCGCGGCGATGATACCGCAGCGATCCGTCCGCCCGATGCCGCCACCTACCGGAGCATCTCGGCCCCCGACACGAGGGTACGCGCCATACCCCTCGCCCTAATTGATGGCCGTTTTGATGTATTACTGCAGGTGTCATTCGTCTTACAGAATTCGGGTTGCCCCCCTTAACATGAGGGGAAATAGGAACCGGGGCGAGACAGGCCAGGGAAAAAAAAAACTAGCCTAAGCACCATTCATCATTGGCTATCGTGCGTTATACTGACCGGTTACGCCACTGAGCGCCAACTGGCTATAAGGATGGAAATGTTAAGCAAAGGACCCAAAATCCAAATTCTGTCAATCGAAGATGGGACTTTCAAGAGTTTCCGGCTAATAACTTTCTCTGAAACCTGAGGTGCAAAGGGTCAACAGCTGATCTTATAGATGTAGAAAAAGCACCATCCAGCGACCCAAAGATAGTCGTTTTATGGATAAAGTACCCAATGAGTACATTTTCAATGCTTTAATCTGATTGCATTACCAATCCTAAGTGTTTGATTCAAAAACGGATCCAAAAAACCACATGCATGTATCATGACATTTTAGTTTTAAGGAAGGGTTATAACTTCCGATTTATCTCGCCATTTGACGTGCAACCCATATAGGACTACTGACTCGTTTCTACATAAAAATTTGATTTCACCCATTTACTAATGGCGCATCTGAATCGTCCACACTAGAGTAGTTCAGTGTATTTCATCAGATTTTTTCACTCGAACAGGCGAGTGCAAATCGTCTGGCCAAGCAGCGCCAATTTCGAAAAGAACCATCCAGGAAAGAACACCAGACGAAACACAATCCGCCATGTTGGATGCTCCGACTACACAACTCTTTCGACGGTGTAGACAAGTGTACTCTCAGTGCATATAATTTCTTGGACGAATCGAACAGCCCAGTAGAGTGCACCGACAACAATGAAGTACACACCATTGACGAAACGCATCGAACCAGTGTAGACACGTACACTCAGTGTAGCCTACACTAGAGTAAACTTTTTGGACGATTCAAATACTGTAATGTATTCAAATGTGCTATAATAAAGAATTCAAAACTTAGGATCCTTCCATAAAACATAATCTTAATTTTTAGCATTTATTGTAGGGTACGGTGGTAACTTCTGGTAAAGCGACAGCAGCGCCGCCGACATGTAGGTGGAAAAGTTTCCGCACTTGCATTAAAAAAAAAATCCGGTTTAAGTACACTCGAAAGTGCAAACTCGGAGCTAAACAAGTGCGGAAAAGTCGTTGAAAAGGTCTCAAACCAAGATCGATCCGAGTCCCCATTTAAGTTTTCAATGTCAAGTCGGCGGGGGAAGAACGCCGGGCAAACAAAGTCTTAATGAGTAGCGTTCTAATAGGAAACGCATTGTTGCCGGGGCAAAATGTTCAAACTTTCCAAATATCAAATAGCGATAGACGGCAGACAGGTAAACACGAACGATTATTATTATCTTTTCAGACCAGAAATGGGCATTTTAGCACGCAGCAGACTGGAATATCGAATGACAACAACGTTATAGTCGAAAGTATATCCGTTGCGGCCCACCTTATTTATAATTGCTACCGTATTTAATATCGCGCAAGGTAAACACGGTGCCGTGTTGGTTCAGGTATACAACTATACTTTGAGCCAGAAAAAAAAGAAGTTGAGGAAATCGAATGGCGCAATATGCTCATGGTGTATACAGGGTGGTTTCTAGTCCCGGGTTCGATTCATGTCGTGTCGGCTATCTTGATTGTGGTTTTTCCTGGTTTCCCACAATCCCCCGAGGCGACTTTCTTTCCCAAACCGTCCCATGCACGGTTTCTTCCTCATATGCAGCCACGAGTTGCCCGGGTAAATGTGGAGGATTGGGGAGCGCAATGGTGACTAACTACCCTTGAAAAACCTCCACCGGTAAACTCCATGACCATCACTTCTAATGGAAGAAGTTGGCCTACGGAATCTCGGACAGTCGGATTCGACTGCAAACGGAAAATAATAATAATAGATAAACTTTGGTGAACTGTGCCAAAAAGCAAAAAAATAAAAATGGCTTGTTAAAGAAACAAACTGATGAACAAACTGTATCGCAAGTAAACAAACGGTCAATTTGTCCAAGATTCCATCGAATGTTCGCTGAATTTACATAAGTTAAGACGCACTGTTTTAAAAAAAGTTACGAAAATGAACCAGCGAATTATTCAATCTCTGCAGTCTTTGAAATAATCACATCATGATGGGACCAGGTACGCTTTGATATCAATAATTTCAGTAAAAAAAAACATGTTCAACTTACGAACAATTCTTCGATAGAACGCATTATGGTCGTAAATCGGGGTTTGACTGTGTTTCGATGAGTATATATGCACACATAGAAATACGTACGATTTATGCAAATTTCTTGTACCCGCTACATATACGGTATATACATGTAGTTTAAAATCAGTCCAGCATTTTTTTAAATAAAATGTGAAACGAGACTTGTTGCATCATCAACCAAATTTTCCTTCAATGTAGCTCAACGTTTATTTCCCGTTAACCTATACAGTAAGTTGCAGCCTCGTTTTTCAATGTGCCAACAGATTTTATGTAGTGTCCTTTTGTTCGGAAATGTTTGGAAAATTACAAGTTGTATGTACCTGTAATTGTTAAATTCAATCCTTACGCACATGGTGCTCTTCGAGTTTTGTTCGAGTTCGAGTTGAGCATGCTCCTGATGAATTAAGACAAAGTTTTTGAGGAAACGTTGAGCTACAGATTAAAGGAAAATTTGGTTGAGGCTATACGTGTACTGTAAGAAGTCTCGCTTCACCCAAACCACTTGATGATGAATCGAATTGAGCATTTTTAAGTCATCAAAATCTGCATTTCCGAAAAGCAAACAATTCCAGCAATGGCAAATACTGTATACAGGCGGGCCTCATTCGACTATAAATCGTACGTAGCAACCTGTTTGACATCGTAAATGCTATAAACAGGCTTATAAAACCCAAAATGGTCCAATCGAGCGCAGTTAATGCTTCGCATTTCCTTTTATCGATATATGAAGTTGCATGCAGAAGAGCCTAACGGAATACATGCGCCAGACAACTATTAAGACATCGAGCACGAAAAAAAAATGTGCATCATTTTATTAAAATATATCCTTTCAACAGTTGCATAATACGTCTGCTCTCTTTATACGTTGCATCGCGTAAGTGCGCTATCTTGAAATCCTTTATATTTTTTTCCAGACAACTTAAAAAACACGAAGTACGAATGTATACTTTATTATTTTTTTAAAAAATAAAAGCTATATTTAGCCCTCAGCAATGATGCAATAAGTAATAAATTGCCTGAAGTATATCAATATAATAAGATACTGCATGGCATACGCGCGCGTAGCAACAGTATTCCGAATATATTTTTCTTCAAATGTATAAAAAACGTTTTGAGTTTTTTTAATGAAAAATTCATTAGAGGGGTAATTCAAAAATACGACCGCACTTTATGGTTATGGTTTGCAAAAATCAACCAGCCAGCATAGAAATAGATAGTCAGTAAATATGTGAAAACCGTTAGACCAGTGAATTTTTTTCGCAAAACCACCGCCAGAAAAGACGGAAAACGAATAGAAAAGTTTACAAGTTCGATAATAGCAATCCAGTGGCATTTTGTCCTCAAATTTACGGACAGCATGCAATTTTTGATGCAAACTTTGATAATTTTACTACTGATCAAATTCCCGCATTAATTGCTAAGCCCCATCGAATCCTTTCAAGCAGTGTGACCAGCCTTTTGGAATACCATGTTCGCATAATCATATCCCTTAAGTTTTAAAATCGGGACATCCTCAGCGCACCCACGCAGCTACGTCTTTTAAAAACACCCAAAGGGCCGGTACATAAATCGAACTTTAGAAAACATTACAAAAACAACAAATTCAAAACAAAAACAAACGGACAAATATTTTCATTGTCTTTCCGAATTGCAAAACTCCTTTTCCTCTGCAGGCGTTACCGCGAAAAAAGAAATCCGAGAAATATGGAAATAAAATTCGAGAGGAAAATTGCGCTGTCTGCCTCAATTCGAGAATTGATTAATTTAAGATTAATGCGAATATGCGGTTTAAAATCGAAAAATGACGGCAGAATTAAAACGGGCGGGAAAATCAGGCGCTCCCGAGGTGCGCGTGTAAGGTGGCGTAATCTAGCGGCCAACCTCGCAACTACCAAAGCGAGGCGGGAAAATTTAAAAAGGTTTTCGGCTTCTTACCTTTTTGCATCGGCGGTGTCCCATGCGACTGATCGGACACGTTCATTTTGGTCTAAAAAAAATAGGAGAAAAAAGAATAATAATTAGCAAAACGAAACTCGGGTTATTACGAATTGAAAAATGAAACACGGTAGCATTTTTTAGAAGCTAAGTACGCTGTATAATAGTCCCCCCAAAAAAACCAAAGGAAAAAATACTTTCTTCTAAAGTGCCCTGGCAAGTGCCCCGCCCCAATAATTAGCATTATTATAAGTCATTTTCCCCCATCGCTCTTTATGCTTTGTTGACTTTTAACGCCATTTTTTGCCCCTCTGAAAATGGACGTGTATACACTTCCTAGCCATTATTTTGATTTCGTAATTGGGCAGAAAATCAACGTCGAATTCAACTATGGTTCGAAGTAACAAAAAAATATACAAAATAAATACGGAATAAATACGAAACCATAACGAGTTTGATCTCCAGACCCTCAGCTAGACAGTATACGGACAAGTTTCAGGACCAATTTTTTTTCTGAACTTTTCAGGACCACGTTGTTTTCTGAGGTTATCTTTGACAAAACGCCAGATCTCACGATCTGCTTGTACGATCAATTTCAAAGTCACGTTTCGTTCTCACGGACGGGAAATATCTGTCGTTTAGGGAATGATATTTTTTATCGCTATGTCATATGTTGATTTTGTCCATTGTATCGCCCAGCAATTAACACAATAGGTTCAAACGCACTTAAGACGCATTCAACTTAGTTATGCAATGGCGCGCCATATGGCATTTTTGAAAGAACAGGTGGTCGTGGGTGGAAAAGTTTAAATTTAAACTTATGTCCATATACAGTACAATTGTACATGTATTGCACAAATGCAGCTCCATACAATGCTTCATGTGACGCCATAAACATTCGTGCAAACTTTTCCATACATGCCAACATTTTTGGTACGACCCATACATGATGTCATACTGTATATGATCCTGCAAATAAGTGATTCCCAAAATGGGCAATAAAAGGCAGAGGGCCAACAGGGGAGCAATGGTAGGCAAGCTGGCACAATGCTGCAAAGAATACAAATTGAGACCCTTTATGCATAAATATTCATACTATTGTACGATTGCTTCAATTTTAAACTTTTTATTAAAAAATTTATTTTCAATGTATCATTTTTTGACAGATGCATGTTATGGTTGGGGGAAACTAATTAAATTGCATAATATGGGTGCCAATCTTGAACTATTTGCTCTAAGACGGGCTAATGATGACTTATTCTCAAAGAGGAGGCAGTAGTCCAAAAATATTTGGGAAACACTACCTTTATGTTTCCATAAGTGATTGCTCGAAACACTTGAAGCAGTTCCTTAAGTCGTTCTTATTGAGTCGCCTAACGCATTTCGAAGTCAAAAAACTAAGAAATTGAAGACTTATTTTTCAAAGCGAGTTCAGAGAAAAAAATTTCACTTTAACGACCGCACGCTCTCCCAGAAATCTGCTTATTATTTGCTTTAATGTTACGCTTATTGATCAACGAATGCATAAACCTTAATTAACGACAGTGTTTAAGTCCACCACCGTATCGACGCTCTATTACGGTCCACAAGAAAAGCGGATAAATTGCGTCCATAAAAGCATAAACACATTAATAAACCGTTAACCAGCCAACGCATGCTTGATTAAAAATAATATCGTGGGAGAAAAAAATAGCGTGCATAATTGGAAAGCATGAGACCCGAAACGTGTTTTATGATTTCAAACCTTCAATGCATCAAACTTGAACCTAAGAGGTTCCTGTACATAACAAGTCAGTCGGTTCAAGTTGGCTGCAATCTATAATAGATTACAAGAAGTAATTTCCCCTCATCCAGAGTTTCTTAAGGTCTAGATATACAAGTATAGTGGTATACTCTCATAGCCTAACCTGACAGGTATTGGGAACTTCCGAACCTGATTTCGTATAATGTGCATGCCACTTTGGCAACCCTAACTACATGTAAAGTCATGAAAGACCGGAAGTGAGCAAATTCTTCTGACAGACTAGAAGGACCTCTCGACGACTAAAGTAATGACAGAATAAGAACCAAGGAGCTGTACAAGTTAAGTAATTCTTCAAGACTTTGAAGCCCTTTATTAATTTAAGAATGCAGTTCTTAACTTGCCCGATTTATAGAACATAAAACTTTTGCGAAAAACAGGAAAATTTTTAGGAGAAGTACAAATGACGCTAATACTAGTACGTACACTAAAATAAAAGCCCTGAAAATGATCGGAAAGTAATCTAATCTGGAAAGAATTCTTTGAAGCAGCGTGTCAGGCAAAGTGACGTCCCCATGCACATGGGCGATGAAAGTCTCATGACACCAAAAAGCTCCTTGAAAGTGTGGTTCAATAAACAGTGCTAGAACTATATCTCCCAAAAGTTCATCGATTTCACTTGGAAATCGCCTAAAAACGACACAGTTTAGCAACTTTTACGAACATTCCTCTAATCTGGAAGCCACTGTACGTACGTCCTACAAAAAAAGGAACTCTTCCATTGGACTTTGATAAAGGACGTAAATTAAAACCATGGCCATGCAAATACGTTACTTTCGTGGCACCCTGCCCGCCCTCTCCCTGGCGGTACCGCAGTCACGTTCTTCCCCGCGGGCCTAAGGGAGCTAGTACCGGTGACCCCTGACCCCAGCTGCGCAACAGCTGGTGAGCCTAGGAAGGTCACTGCGGGGCCTAATTCGACCTGACAAATGACGACAAATCCGAATTCGTGATTTGCAGTTGGGAGCACAGTTATTTCGTCAGCGTGGCCGGGGTTATTAGCGCACGGACCCTCGTATTTAGCCGGAGTTAATTGGGGGGTAGGTAGCTAGGATGCACATCGATATACCCACTCGAGCCAGGGTTTCGCTATAGCTGCCATTTTTGCGCTAATTTGCCGTTTGTTTACAAGGTCAGCTTCGTCGGTTTCGCGTCTACGTGGATTCTCTTCAGCGCTGTTGTTGCAGAATTTGAGTTCTGGAGGAGGTATTAAACGGCACGGAGAGAATTCGCTCACGGCCAAAAATACCACGCACTCTCACTCTTCTTGCGGTTTTGCCCGTACATAAAAATGCATTCTGCGAGAGTAAACCCCATCTTTTGACATTGGCCCTTCCATGTTCGGAGATGTCAAAAAGTTGACCCGGCGCCATCGGGCGATGAGGCAATGCCGCGTACGCGCACGATTTCGGGGTAGGGAAATGTGCGGCTCCCCAAAAACCGACCATGGCAAAAACGCATTAAAATGCATCGGGTGCCATCTTTACGAAGTCAGGTAAACAGTTTAATCCTTCTCGGACCCCCTGCATCGATGGACTTCTCAGGCAGCCTGGGCATCAGTATAACCTCGTAATGAACAGCTGCTGTGGTGTGAAACAGTACTTGATACACATCATCTCGGACTTAATTAGTTGCAATTAACGGGTAAGAGGCATGAATAGGCTGCACGAGAGTAACGAGACACATTATTATACATGTACAGTATAATGTGCTTGTGGAAGGTCTTTAAAAACATCAATAAAACTTGAGCATCAGAGTTTTTGAAAAGCGTTGGTCAAGGGCACGACATCTACAGTAGCTCACTTTCATTTGCTGCAAACTCACAACTATAGTGGGTGTACTCAGAATCTTAACAGAACGCACTCTGGCAGTCGCGAAGTCACGTGCCGTACAAAAGAAAGGCATTCATAGGGTGCGAACACGTTAGCACTTCTTAGGTAAGAAAATTCCTTACCGACCACTAGCGCCACCCAGCGGGAAAACAATTGGTAATGGTGCTAACGTGCTCGTACCCATTGGCTCGGATGAATTTTTAATCTAAATAACGTCTTTATTTTAAACACGTGACTTCAGGACTGCAAAAAAGAGCGATATTAAAGCTTCTGTCAGTGTTACCATAATGCATGTGTGAGTACATTCTGTATAATACCACAGAGATACAACGACCGTAGAACTTGAAGTTGCTTAGACGTAGTCCAAAATTTAATGCAAATAAGCAAAACGAAATTAACTTTACAACACAAAAATGTTGTGTGTATCAAGTTGCTGTCAGACCTTTTAACAGTCAATTTTTTTCCCAAAGTTTTGACACTGGAAATTAATATAATAACGTATACTTGCAGTACATGCAAGTAGCCATCGACCACAAAACAAGCCCGATAGATGGCGCCGTTTCCCGGATGCTCCTCTCCATGCATTCTCCAGAATGTTTGCGGAAGGGCATTTCAATGGCCGGCAGCCATTTTAATAAGGGTTTAATACGTCTCCAGCACATAAACAATGTTAGCGAGAAACGCGTTTAAATTTCAGCATTTTTTTTTTTATTCCCCAGCCGCATTATTATTATTATTTATATTTGTTTTTCTCCCCTTCGTGCATTATCAGGCAACGAGCGTCGTAATTCGGCCCCCCTGCCGTTTTTTCCTTATTTGTAATTTGGATGATGATGTTATTATTTTTTATTAGTTAAGCATATCAGTTTAAATATATTAAAGAAACCTGTGTCGTCTTGTCCTCTAATAACATAAATTTGGGCTCGTCTCATTGCGCTTTCTAGCACACGGGATTCACGTGTTCGCGAGGCGCCCCCGGCCATCGCCTTTAATAATTACTTTTGTTTTTGGTTTTTTATCATTTTCCTGGTTTCATACTTTCGGATTACCGAGTATAAACATCACCCTCGCCAAAAATGAATATTAAAAACCTGGAGACGTTTCGCAACGGCGCGGGCAAATTATAATAACAGCGTTAGGTGCGGTTTTGAAAACGAGGTGCCCTTGTTGAAATTTTACTACATGTACTTGGTATCAACTGGCCCAGGGCACATCTCTCACGCCCGCTTAATATGCTGGAAATAAATACAGTAAAACCTGGAAAAGTGACCACCTGTTTATGTTGACCACTTTTTAGTGTATTGTTTTTTTTCTAAAACAATAAAATTCTCTGTATAGCGACCAGTGACCACCTGTCTATTGTGTACGGTGACCAGTGTGTGTTGTCTTTTTTTTGAAATTTTTACATTACCAATGTACCTTACAAGTGAACAGATGAGTCACGTTACATCTTGATTTTAAACCTTGGACATAATGATTCTGTACTTTTTTGGTTTCGTGGTTTTTTACTACGTGTATTACAGTCTACATATATAAATGCAGTGTAAATGTTCATTATTTTAATTTGATTCAGGCATTCCTTGTATAGTGACCAACATAGCATTTTTTTGGCGGTCACTCTTAACAGGTTTTACTGTAGTTGAAACATGGAGATGCGATACGTGACATCGATAACAATTTTCACGCGATGCATGCATTTTCGTCTGGCATGCAAGTATAGAACTGCCAAGCTATAAAAAAAGTTGAAAAAAACGATTTGTACTAACCAATTTCTATTTGATTAAAAAAAAACCATGAAGGTTGGCATGGTAATTTTTCGCATGGGACCGAAAACCATTGGCAGATAATTTCGAAATTTCGCGGAAGCATACCAAAAAGTCGTTTTTATCCGCCATGGAATGCGGAATACATTAGATAAAGTATCGAAATAAAAAAAAATGCTGCGTAGAATTAATATTCACTATACTCAAATTTGCGAGATAAAGAGCAACCATTAGCTCAATTTTTTGTGGAATTCTTCTGGGATAAGCTTAGAGCAGAACAAGAAATATTTTCAACAAAAACGTTTTTCCATATACTGTACATGTACATAAGCAGGAATTGTGAATTTCTCATTTTAAAATTAATTAAAAACATGATGTGCACGCTGTTGATAAGCAAATTTGTTATTGAAAAATATTTCATTTCATGCCTAAAACCATTTTCCAAATATTCGCATCGCTCTGCCTCCTCCGATGGAATCCTTTCCTTTAAAGGGACTTAAATTATATTTAATGTACGACCATAAATTAAAGTTATGAGGTGTTTAAACTGCTAGGTTATGTTTTAGATAGATAGAAGGACTTAATACCCCCCTTCTTGGAAAAGCTTTAAGATATGCCAACAATTTCACCTGGACTGATCAACCCATCTAAAGATAGTCATACTGTATGTAAAGTTACATATGGTGCATGGAGTTTGATAGTCGGTATAATAAATATTTAAATTCTTTGTTCGAGTTAAAAAAAACACAAAGTTCTAGTAGGTAAACCAAGGAAAAGCAACCAAAAAAGTGAACATCAAGTAGTGCTTCTCGAGCACAAAAGTATCAACTCTACATTGAAATTTCAAAAACAAGATAGAAAAAAAAAACTAGTCAATAATATACAATACGCGTAGCTATAGCGGTCAAACAAAGACGAATCACAGACAGGATTAATAAATTATTCCATTTGAAAATTGTCATAATATTAAAATGCAAAACTGAAAGAACTCGTTGGTTGGTTTTGGCTAAATTGGCAAGAATGCATTTCGAGGACCTCGATAAATTCTCCGAAATATGATTCAAATCCGAGATAAATCTGTTGCGAACGGGAAAAAGAGGGGCGAACAACAAACAGCTCGTTGCCAGAAAACCCTCGATCCAAATAATCAGTCAAAGTCCGAGAAACTCGTTTAAATCTCAATAAATTTCCATCATAATTCCTATTTGCCGAACTCGAAACGGTCGCCATTTTGTCAATTAAAAGGGGAATAAATCAATTAGGACCACCAGCAGAGAGGAGGGAATATTAATCATTGCTTCAAAAAACGTGCTCCAAGAATTTGAATTCATAAATCGCTAAATGTCGTGGGACACAAACTCCACGATTCCTCAATTTGTAATTCTGATTAGCCCGCTATACTTAACGGTGATCTCTCTGATGAGATTAAGTGCCACGGAGGACTCCCCATCAACGTGACGCCACAGTTCCAAATTCCATGTACTACATTCCACCACATCGTTCATTTTAAAAGATTTTACCCCTTTTACAGTTCCTATCTTCTGCCATAACCAACACCAATAAACCATTTTTGACGGCTATAAATTTCGGCTAATGATTGAAAATAATTCAAACGTGTATCCCCCCTTCGTGCAATTTGAGGATTGGATAAAATACAATTCGGTTTGTCTTAACAACTTGCCTATTTATCTTATTGCCATTTTCCTCGTTATTTTTCCCTCTTTCCCTACAGTCCACCCTGCAATCTACTTACCTATATACGAGAGCATCATTAGTTTTACCTGACATTTGAGGGGGAAAAGTTGAAAATTTTTCATGGAAAAACAGCACCCTACATACAAGTCTAATTATGACGTACCCCGGTGCCATGGTTCAACTTGAACAGTTAGGATAGGACATCTAGTTAACGTGGCTAGTGATGTCATTAACGAGCCAATAACGTAGGGTGCACATGGAATAACGTTACAAACGTCAACGTTATTGTATGTCCCAAGTTAACTTCAGGGGTTATTTTTTGTTGGAAAATCCAATTTCGCAGTTCGTCACCGTTTCTCTTAGTGTTTCGTATTATTTAACAGATAAAAACGAATTTTCGGCTAATTTTACATCCCCGTGTATTTCATTTTATAGGTGTTTTCAGAATCCCTATCAGTAAAGACGCGCCAGACTCAACAGGTGGCGCTTGTGATTTGAAGATCCCCTATTAGCCATTGAAAAATGGGGCTGTCCAGCAAAATCGGCTATATTTAGCAACACATTGACAACCTAATGAAATGTTTGCACTTTCACTCAGCATCCGAAATAAAAATAATGCAGCAATACCTTGCTTGCTCTTTTTCCAACCTTAAACAGTTTTCGACAGTTTTAAAATTTCAAGTCTTTTTTGTCAAAATGACGACCAAGCCACTACAAGAAATAGCACTACACTCGCAACTGGCGCACAGAAAATATGGCGTGACAGACATGTCTTGACCAATCGGAGCCAGGAATCTCAGTCATTGTGACAACTAGCGCCACCTGGCGGATGCATTCAGGGCCACCTGCATTGACCACTCCAACAGGTGCAGGCTACTACTCGTGGCATAAAGACCTCTATAAACGTTATTTGCATACTTGTAAATCAACTAGAATTATGATTATTCTCATTTCATTTTTTTTATTCATTTGCCACAGAAACTTCCACGGGACATATTTTACTAGTTGTATCTTTGGCCGAGAGAAAATTAAGTCCAGCAACACACGCGTCAACGGATGAATTATGAGGGAGATTCAAAAATGGGTTATTAGCCAAGGATGATAAATTCGGGTGTCTCCAATATTACAAATTAAAAAAGGACAAGTTATTAAATTACCGATGCGAAAAATATAGGTTAGTTGAGTTGGGAAAAAGCGAAAACACGCTAAGTTGAGTTAATGAAAAGTGTTCATGTTACATATCCAGTTTAAAGAAATCCTACTAAGTCCAATTTGCATTCTAGAAATCAAGACTCGTTTTATTAGCGCAGTTAATCGAAGCTATTTTAAGCTTCGTCGAGTGAAAGAAACAAAATGAAAAAGATAAGAAGTGGTCGTGAAATAAATCAAAGCCGGTCAAGATTTGATTTATCATAAAAACGAAGTCGAGGACCCTTAATTCTACAGCGGGCACGCAATCTGATGCCCACCTGCGCATCGGTTATGGCTACGAGATTTGGTAGATTACTTGGAAATTTATTTGATTCAGGAAATATTTATAAAGAATACATTTCTGGGCTTGAGTGCAAAAAAAATCTAAAATTATACATCTAAAAAATACCATATCCGTAACAGAAATAAAACCATCTTCCAAGAATGCATTCTATAAGCAGGTGCAATAGATCAACTTTCTCATTGTGCCACATATATTTTCTTCACTTGTTTGTGCTTTCAAGACGGGTTAAAGTATTCAACAAGACAGTGTATTTTATGGTGTATTCTGCGAAACTAACAAACTCGTATGCATGTAAACTGCATCTTTTTTGTTGTTAACTTTTCATTCTCATATCGCGTATTAACCACAACCCAGTTTCTGTACATCTCCCAACGCAGGCGTTCTTAAAACTTTGAACTCTTGGAAAATCATTGATAGTCTCGAACAGCTTTCGTTAATATGGATTATACCTGTACAGAATTTACTTGAATGTATCATATGCGAAATTAAGTACATTATACATTCAAAAAAAAACTTTGTTTAATCATTAAAAAACAATATTGAACTTAAGAGACGTCATCATAAAATTACTTTTTAACAAATCTAATTATGTTTTACAAAAGATGTCAAATACGAAAATTGCTTCATTTTTATAATGGGGGTACTCAGACAGGAGCTTTACAACGTTATACTTGGCAGTCGTGATGTCACGTACGGTATGTAAAAGGAATGCATTCATTGGTTGAAATAATTATTAACTTAAGCTGAACCGAGTAATTGTATGCGAATTTCTGCCTTGGCGGTTTCATCCCTCCAAAAATCACTCCACCAAAAATCCTTCTGTAAAAAACTTTCTTCAGGCGCATGCACATTTGAAAAGGGAAATCGGAATTTTCCAATTTAAATCTCAACTCTGATATTCGACAAATTTGTCAAACGTGATATGATTTCAAAGTAAAGCAAAACACGTAGGTGCATGACGGAGCAAAAAAAAAGCAAACAACAGAAGCTCACAAAGATGACATGAAATTAAATTCGCCCAAAAAAAAAAACTTGTTTTAAATGTCGATCCATTTCCATTTAAACTACCTTAAAACTACTGGACATAACCGTTGGGAGGGGAAGGGGACAACTGATCTATATATTAAAACAGATAGGAGAAATGAGAGAGAAACAAAGACGAAAGAACTAAAAATGTCATTTATCTTAGTTTTCGATCCTTAGTGAACCCGAGTGGAACTATAATTCATGGACTAATTGCCCCAGTCTATCAACGACAGGAATGCCAGGTGTGGGGCTCTCTTTCATCCTCAAATTTGGCGATAAAAGCCGAGGGTCAGGGATAGTGGACATCGCTTAAAATTGCTAAGTTAAAAGCAGCGAAGTCCGAAGTAAAAAAAATAAAAAACAAGACAAAAAAAATGAATGGTCAGTCGCACCACTTTGCGTCTAATCAACGATTAATGAATTGCCGATAAACAAGAATTAACAGACTGTATTGCTGCTTAAAAAAGTTTCTATACAAGTATTGAGATGACAAATGGGGAAGGGGACCTATTCCAAGTTTGTGCAGTTTGACAGCTATAGCATTTGA
>JAQGBX010001293.1:0-25952 GCA_034698745.1 Megaphyllum sjaelandicum | reverse complement strand
TCATAGAACAAGAGCAAGGGAGAAGTTCTCCATACGATAATCGTAAACAATTCAAAAGCACGCGCCAACGCTAGAAGTGTTCAGGGTCGCTTCAATTGTCATTTATCCCTCCCAACGTCTAAAAAGTGTAAATAGACATTAAAACATTCAACCCCCCACAGTTCGAGCCACGAACATAACTCACGCTACGCCAAAATCACTCACAACGGCAACGGTCCCATCCGACATCACCATGACATAAAAGTGTTCTCAACTGCCTCACTCTTTCCTAGAACCTGCTTTAAGTACTTATTTTAGTACCTCGTGACTCTAAAGGTCACTAATCCTGGGATGTCGTAATCCACGACATCCAGGAAGGAATTTAGATGAACACGGTCATTCGACCGTGACAGTTTAAACCATAGGAAATGATGGTTAATTGAGTCGAAAGCTTTAGATATGTCGGCTAGGAAAGTGTAAGTTGATTGGCCAGGTTGTTTGTTATTAGATTTGATGATGCTGTGTAGGAGGAGAATTTGATCATGAGTACCTTTGTTAGTCTAGAAAGCGGTCTGTTCTTCTGGGATTATTTGGTTTATGGTGGCCCATTTGGATATTCGCTCGGCAATAATGGACATATATAATTTCGCCATTGTGGATATTAAGGAAATACGTCTATAGTTATCCGGGTTCTCGGGTCATCTTTTTTGTTGATGGGCATGATCAGTATTTGTTTCCACGAGTCTGGTAAGTCATGGGTTTTAAACATATGGTTAAACATTATGAGGAGCGTAGTGGTTAAGTAAGAGGGTGATTGGTGGAGCATTTCTGGTAGTATTAGGTCTTTTCCGGGTGCTTTATTAATTTTTATTTTGGATATTGTCATTTGCAGTTCTGTTAGAGTAATCGGATTCTCCCAGTTTAAGTGGTTTAAAATGTTTAAGTTCGGAATGTTTTTTTTATTTTTGTGAGGTATGACTTCAGTTGTTGGTAAGGTATTTTGGGGAAAGGGGTATATTGGTTAGCTACATAGGCCTTCCAGGTTTCTCTTTTTATTGGGATGGGTTTTTTTTATGAAATTTCTATGATATTTTCAAATTAGATTCCAGAATTCAGAAGATTGTTTGGCGATTGTGATTTTAAGGTGTCAGTCTAAGGTAAATTGAATTTTAGTTATTTTGCAATGTAGTTTGAATTTTGTCTTGGCTTCCTGCAGTTCATATAGTGAATTTTTATTAGTATTTATAAACAAATGGTCGGCCGCAGCTACATCTCTTTTTAGTTGCATTCATATTTGATTGAACCATTGGGCTTTTGATTTTTTTAATTTATTGCATGGAATTGTTTCAAGTAGTTCAAGTTCAGTTGTGGTAGACATTAGAAGGGTATAAAATTTAGTGTATTGTTAAGGGGCTGGTAATTCTTGAAATTTGCTAGATGTGAGTTTGGAGTTAAGAAGCTTGTGGAATTCGATAGCAACGTTTTTAGACCAGGTTTTTTTGGGGTATGCCAGGATTGTTGGGTGTAGGGATATATTTAGCCCCTTTAAGATTAGAGTGGTCGAAATTGGGAAGTGATTGGAGTTGGTGAGAGGTAGAACTTTAAATTCGTTAATGTAAGGCAGGCAAAATTTATTTACAATAGTATAGTCGAGGATACTATATGTGTGTTTATTATAAATGGTGGGAGCTCCATGGAAGTCCATGAAAGATCTACTGTTTAAAATTATTAGGTGTAGTTCCTCTAACATGTCTGTTAGCCAGGCTCCTTGTTCGTTTGGTTTTAGGCCGGTAGAGTTTCGCCTCTCCACGTCAGTTACGAATAGAGTTATTTCGTAGGCTGATTCTTTTAGAACTCTAGGTGAGAGTTCGTTCGGTCCTGATAATTTATTATCTTTAAGGGATAAAAAAGATTAAGCACCCCACGTTCACTAACCACTGTTTTGGCATTAGTTTGTCCATCAGCTTAAAAAGTTCAGCTGGAAAACTTCCATCCTCAATAGTAAACACGCTTTGAAATTGGGAATTAAGCATGCTAGCAGTAGCTGTTTCACTAATTCCAGCTTGTTTGTTACTTTTAATAAAGATAATAACAGCATAATTATTATTTTTTCGCAAGGATTTGACATATTTCCAAAAAAATTTAGGATTAGACTTAAGTTAAGTTTCTAAGATTGTATTTTTAAACTCTAAATGCATTTTAAAAGCAGTTTTTTAAGCTCTAATCGTAATTTAGTAAATTTGGTTTTAAACCTAGTGTTCCCTCCATGCCGCAGCTTGTTCCTAAATGTTCATTGCTGTCTGAGGATTCGGCGAGATTCAGTTGTGTACAACAATGGTTCATTGTTGGAGCTGACTAACTTTTTGAGGACAAAAAGATCTAAACCACTAACCAATGGGATTTAAAAATGCTCCCATGTATTATCCACACTAGAATTTGCTTTATGAGGTTTAAACTTAGCTAAGTTTTTCTACTACATAATGTTTGAGCCCTACCCAGTCTTCCTTTTTAAATTGTAGTACTGAACGTTTTTGAGGGCAGCTGACTTTACATTATCTGGTCTATTGGTAATAAGCAGTTCTAGTATTTTAGTGCCACGTGTTGGAGCTTTGTTAAGTTGCTCTAGAGAGTGCTAAGTTAGAATATCCAAAAATTTTTGAGAGATAAGAGGATAGGGGGTGGAAGGCGTGTGTGCATAATTATCCCAGTTAATCCCTGGAAAATTAAAGTCACACCCAATAATAATTATAGGGTCTTTGCTTTTAACATAAACTGCCTGAAGAGCACGAATAAAATCATCTATGTGTTTAGGAAGGTCGTTTGGCCGGTAAAAGAAAAATGAGTAACTTCCTGTTTATTTTTGAGGTACATGCTGCAAATTACTAGTTCGCAGTCAGTTTCCCTTGTCGAGGTAAACCGATAAAGAACAAAAAATTAGTAGCAAGGCGCTGCAAACATTATGTAAAAAGAAAATGAAAGTTGCCCCAGTGGTAGTGAAGAAAGATCCGGAAGAAGTGATAGAAGTAAACCAAGACCCAACAATGTGGTTCCGATCGGAATCTTTACCAGGTTTTGATGGTACACAGGACGTGGACACGTTCCTAGCGTCATTTGAAATAGCTGTAAAAACTGAACATGTCCCTAAAAGAGAATGGGCATTAGCATTAAGAGCAAAATTATCAGGGTTAGCCAGAAATTAGCTGACCACCCAAGAACATAAATTAGTTACAGCTAGTTGGGAGAAATTTAGTGGTTCATTACGAAAATATTTTTACCACCCAGATGGGGAAATGGATATCTTAGAGCAGTTGTCCAGAAAACGACAAGCCCCGGATGAATCTATTAGGAAATATATGATGGTCGTGGAATTGTTGTGCTTTAAATACGACAAGTTTATGTCAGAAAAAACGATTAAGAATAATATTAGAAAAGGGTTACTCCTCTTCTATAAAGAACGGATGCGTGCGAGGGCACATTTGGGATTAGTGGAGTATCGAAGAGCTTTACTAGAATTAGAGAAAGGATATGTGGATAAATCGAAATCGACCTCTAAGATGGTTGAGAAACAAAAAACTTAGGGAATGAGAGGAAGGAAGTGCAGGAATTCGAGAGACAGGAACAACGAGTACAGTTGTTAGCAGTGCTCGTTAGGTTTCACTCGGTGTTTGCAATGTCGGTAGCCGAATTTGGGTTAAGCAATTTGCCAGCGCACCGTATTGATACCCAGGGTGCTCCTCCAGTATATCAGCCCCCTAGATGGACATCTCCGACAGTTCGCGAGATTGTAAAATAAGAGGTGGCAGACATGTTAAAAAAAACATATTACCAAGCAAGAGCCCATATGCGAGTCCTATAGTCATCGTAAAAAAGAAAGATGGGACACAGATTCTGTGTGGACTACCGGAAGGTTAATGCGCAAACCAAGGTAGATTCATATCCCATCCCACGTATCGGTGACGCGTTGGACTCGCTGCAGGGCGCAGATCGGTTTGCCACCCTAGATTTGATGTCGGGATATTGGCAGTTGCCAATGTCCTGACAGGATCGAGAAAAAACAGCTTTTTCTTGTTGCGAGGGACATTATGAATTCCTTAGGATGCCCTTTGGTCTTTGTAATGCCCCCGCAACTATGCAAAGGGGCTTGGATCAGATACTCCTCGAATTAAGATGGGAGGTCTGTCTGGTCTATTTAGATGATATTATAATTTTTGCAGGGACATTTGTAGCATTTTTGGGGAATATAGAAAAAATTTGTCAAACATTGAAAAATCACGGATTACGTTTGCGTCCTAGTAAGTGTTTTTTCAGCTACCGGCTACCGGCCACCCATTAAAAATGGGGTGGCGATGGACCTAGAAAAAGTAGCTGCAGTGACGGCTTTTCCAGTGCCGACTTCAAGAACGGCTGTAAGTAGCTTCTTGGGGTTAGCCGGGTGCTATCGCCGCTTTATTAATAATTTTGAAAAAATAGCAGCGACCCTTACTGACCTAACGAGCGAAAAGAGAAAGTTCGAGTGGGGAGAGAAATCCGAAGTTGCGTTTCAGGGCTGAAGAGAGCACTGACTATGGCACCAATATAGACTATGTTGGATCCATCCTTACCGATATATTTATATACGGATGTGTCACTATTAGGTTTAGGCGCTGTAATCCAACAAGGAGAGGGAGATGCCCAACGGGTATTTGGCTTATGCAAGCCGGACAATTTTGGGAGACGAATCACGGTATTTGGTGACCGATTTAGAGGTATTAGCGGTGATCTGGGCTACGGAAAAGTTCAGACATTATTTATTTGAAAAAAAATGTACTATAGTCACAGACCACCATGCGCTTTGTTTTCTACGAAATGTAAAGAACCCTTCGTCTTGCCTGGCTCGCTGGGTAGATCGATTAGAGGAGTTTCAATATGTTGTAAAATATAGGAAAGAAGGCCTGCATAAAAATGCAGATTGCCTAAGTCGTTTTCCTCAACCAGCGGAGCCACACGAGATGGAGGACGATGAGTTTTTGTTTGTCTTATCAAAAGACATTGATTTAGTAGCAGAGCAAGGTAAAGATGAGTATTTTGGAATTATGTGCTCGAACTTCCGAATTGCCAGAATCACCGGGAGGGTATATTGACCTTGCGGGTGTGTTATATTTTTTATGTTAGGAGATGTGCCTCGATTGTTGTTTGTAGTACCAACTCAATTGCGGCAGGACATGCTTCGGATGTGCCACGACGATCCTCTAGCAGGCCACTTTGGAGTAACAAAGACGATTGCAGCGGTCTAAAGCATATTATTGGCCAGGATGGAGAAGAGCTGTTATACAGTATGTAAAGACATGCGAAACCTGTCAGAAAATTAAACAGGTAAAGTCAATTCCTGCAGGAGAATTACACCCAATGCCCATAGCAGGCCCCGCAGAACAGTGGGGTTTTGATTTTGTAGGTCCCTTTCCAAAGGCAGTCGGGGGAGTCTCCTCATTAATCGTAGCGGTTGATTATGCAACCAGGTTTTGCGTGGCGGCACCCATAAAAAACCAGAATGCAGGAGCTTTGGTAAAATTTTTTGAGAAGTTGATATGTCGTTTTGGGGTGCCTCGAGCTTTGGTCTCTGTCATAGTGGGACACACCGCTGTTCCACCGCCTATTACCAACAGGCGGATGGATTAACAGAAAGAGTAATCCAAACATTGATGACTGTTCTCCGAACACGACTCCCAACAGATAATAGAAGATTGAATTGGGCAGCTTGGCTGGACGAGTCAGTAGCTGCATACAATTAAGCCCGCCAAGCTTCGACCAAAGCTACCCCCTTTTGAATTGATGCACGGGTTTCCTCATATTGGACTAGGAGAGAATTTAGTGGGGCCGGTCCTAGAAATACCACGATTACAGCAAGATATTTGCCGACTACGAAAAAAAGCAGGTTTAGAATTACAAAAAGTACAAGAACGGCAAAAGTGGTACTATGATAAAGCTCGAAGAAATTTGCAATTGAATATGGGAGATTGGATCCTATTAAAGAATTCAGGCCCAGCTCCACATGGAGTGGGAAAGTCTAAGACCCCGTTTCATGGCCCTTTTCACACGCCGTGGCACTCCAAGGCAGTCCTGTGTACACGTCTCAAAGGTTAAGCGATTTTACCCACGTGGTTGTTTTTTAAATTATATGTCATGTTATTATTTATCGAGAGTGTGCAGGTCGCGTTTTCAAACTTTCGCGCCAAAGTGGAAAGATATCGAAGTGACCCATAATCCTTTGCCAGAAGCGATGGAACAAAAGCCCCAAAATGCCATGCGAGTAGTTCCGCCAGCTGATATAGTGACGAGCACGTGTATGCGATCAGTCTTTGTGTTGTTTCGGCCAGAAAAGTTTAACACTGTTTACGGAGCCGTCTCGGAAGAAAAAGTCGCTGAAATCGAAGAAATTATGAACGTTCCAGCAAACCCCATTCCAGAATGTTCTTTAAAGGAGTGGGAGAAGAGGGTGACGTTCGCAATGCTACGCAGCAGACGTCCACCGTCGAGTGGACCCATTGAGGCAGGAAGGAATTTACAACGATGGGACTCCTCTCCAGCAGAATTAAATAAAGTTCCAGAATTGGTAAAGAAAAGTGTGGCGGCCCCGTGGATGCTTCCTCCGTTAAGGTTGTTAGCAGAAAAAGTACTTTTGAAAACAATGATTTGGACGGCCGAACATGGAGGAGCTTGCCCTAACGTCGTAGTTCTTCAACAAAAAGAATAATTACAGTGGCGACGCAGACTCAGGAAGAAGACCATGTAGAAGCAGAGGACGACATTGTTAGGTGCAGTACGAGGGATTCCCGCCGTCGCGCCGCCACAGTCGTTAGATGGACCGGTGTCCCCTGCCTTGTCGGACATTCAGTCAGTACAGCAGTCTCCACCGAAGTCTATACGGAGAGTTGATGGACCCGAAAGACATTCCACCATAAGAATTACAGTAGCGAGCGTTCCGGGCAGGAATTTGGTCCCCTGATCCGTTATGGCCAGCACGGTTTCAGCTGGTCCTATCAGAAACTCAAGCACGACGCGAAAAGCGTAGGATCAAGAAAGAAAAGATGGAGAAGAGACTGGAGGAACTAGATCCAGACTTCTGGCAAAGGGAGAATGAAAATTAAAAGAATGGACAACGAGGTAAAAGAAAAAAATAGATAGAATGAGATGAATGAGAAAGATGTGAGACGATAGAAAAGTTCCACTTTGGACATTTTTATGAATTGTAACGTAATATTAGATGAATGATTTTATAATGATTTTATGATTAATTATTGTTCTTATTTATAATTTTGGTAGGTTCAAGCACGTGATTCTGTTTTCTGATGCTTTGCTCCGGAGTAGCAGCAGCATAGGGGGGAGTGTGAGAACAGCAGGGTCATTACAGAGGATTAAGCAGCACATTCCTGAGAAGGACTAAAATTACGTAAGCGCTATTAATTAAGCAAGAGGAATGAGAAACATTCCAAACGAGAAGATAGAACATTCCAAGATGGAATGTTGGGCTCTTGCCAAGGTTGGCGAGAACCCTATTTAAGAAGAGGAGAAGAGAGCGAGATTGCTCTCTCAATCCGTAAAGTTGAAGCGTGTGGTCACAAAGGACCGTAATCGTGCATAAGTGATGTTCTCTTGCCCTGGCCGTGGCTCGCGCTCCCACCTCGATCAAGTGTGATAGCGTTTGTGTTCCAAGTCGCCCTGTTGGCGACTCCTCCTGCATCTTACGGCCCGTTGTCCACGACCCGGATTTGTCCGGACCGGTCAAGGCCAGCCCCCATCTGCCCCACCTCGGGTACCCGGTTGGAGACCTTTCACACAACATAGTGTTTCACCGGTAAGGTGGTATTCCCCTAGTTTGTGGGTGGCGTTCCCTTAGTTTGTGGGTGGTTTTTCGGAGACCGGATGTTAAGTGAGGACCATTTAACGACGCTAAACTATTAAAACGTCACTGGACAAAGATTTATTACCTAAATGACCGACTAAATTCTCCCCTCGTGTAATAAAACCGGGCAAATTCTTCCGGACTCATGTGAAAGCATCCATAGATTCCAATGCATTACCAAGACTTCAGTCCGGTAGCCGGCATCCGGACAAGTCGAGGTTTGACCCGGCTACCACCGGGTAATTAAAGGCCGGGTGGCAGGCTCCGGAATGTGTAAGCACGCGCTATGTTCTTTATATGTCTAACATCCAGAGGGAAGGGGCAAAAAAAATCCGGCCGGCAAAATCCGGGACGTGGACAACGGGCCTTACGTCGAAGATTCAAGTTTATTTATCGGATCGGTCGAAAAAAATGCGACCAAATTAGAGTAAGCTTTTCGCGCGTTTTCAACTCACCGGACATTTTCATCGGAGTTCCCGTTCCCGCCGGTCCTCCCGTCGCCGGAGAACCCGTCTTTTTACTAAGTAGGCTGTTGAAGAAGTTGGCCAAAACACCTTCGCTGGTGCCAGCAGCGCCTTTGGTGCCGTCCATCTGAGCAACGATACGAATCCAGCAATGAAAACAGTGGCAATGTCGGACACCGATTAAGAGTATTAATTAAGGTGTCCCTACTTCACCAAATCAAAATAAAACTAGGGGCAAACACCGCTTAAAGAACATAAGGGTTCCTCCAGAAATTTCATTTTCAACATCCCTGACTTTTCCAGGTTTAAAAAAAAAAATTCCCTGACCGTTGACAGTGTGAAAAATTGACATTTTCCAAAATCGACGCTGGAATTTTTTTTCTTTTAAATTTACTAATCACAAATTAAAATTGGGAAAATGCTGTATTCGGAAAATGTTGAAAATTTGTGCTCGGAAAAAATGGGCAATTTTGCAATTTTGTCCTTTGAAAACGTGGAAAATTTGTACTCTGAAAAACCTAGAGAATTTTGAAAATTTGCACGAAAATAAAAAATAAAATTGCGGGAAATTTTGCAAATCCGTACTCCGAAAATGTGGACATTTTTTGGCAAATTTATACTCGGAAAATGGGCCCCGAGCAAACCACGTAGAAGCATTACATGTAATTTTGGATCGCCGTGACTGCGTCGAATTTCACTGACTTTTTCAAAATAAACCATTCTTCCCTGACTTTTTTCCCAGTCTGGGGGAACCCTGACAAAATGCATTCAAAAACGCTTGTTCTTAACTCAAATGTCAGTACGAATTATGTGGTTTTGAGAAATAATGTCGAATGCGTTCAAGAAAATTAACGTTTCTTACCTTCTTGGGCGTTCCTAAGCTGGCGGGTTGGACACCGGGGGAACCGGATAACCGTCTATCGGGAGTTTTCTGCACGCCGGGAGACACGCGAATGGGAGAATCCTGCGCACAAATGAGACGGAAGAATTATGTCGTATTTCCTGGTTTTCTAATGCAGAATCGGAACGCTGCTGCAGTTTAGAATTTAACGGGAAAATTGCCTTCCGGTTTTGTTTCTTTACTGGCTCGGTTCAGCATTGAACAAACATCTTAGCTTCGTGGCATCTTTGTAAAGTTTTTTTTTTTTTGTTATAAATTAAAACAAGTCTGATAATTACCTGGCGCGGAGTACTTTGCGCAGGCATCTGTTGACTCAGAAGACTTTGTTGTTTGGCCAAAAATACTTGTTCGTCTTCAGCTTGAATCTCAACGTCCCGTTGCACTAGCTGCAAATTCGAAAAAAAGAAAAATTGGACATTTTATAGCATTTGAAGCTCAATCCCAATCTTTCAAAATGTCAACATCTTAAGGTGAAAATAACATAGCCGACTGTAAGGTAACATAAAAACACTAGAATATTTTTAAAAACTGTCAACATTTTCTTAAATTAATATCGAAATATTTTTAGAAACGATTTTTAACCACCTTAATAGCATTTCCCAAAATAAAAAATGATAATTGTCGCTAAAAGAAATATTTGCCGTTGAAAAAAAAAACCATTTTAAAAAAAAAACAAAAACTTATATTTGTGGAAAAAATATTCAGTTTTAAAAAACCTAATATTTGCTCAAAACATTTATTACATGTAATTTTTTTGGTTTTTTTTGGATATATAAATAAATGGAGATATAAATTAGAAATAAATTACCAATTTTCTTTCTTAAATAAAATATATTTTTGTAAAATTTTTTTCAGTTTTAAAAAATCTAATATTTGTTAACAAATGTACTAATTTTTTAGGTTTTTTTGAGAAAAATTCATTGATTTTTAAAAAAAAATTATTATATACTTAAATTAGAAATTAATTACAAATTTTTTTTAGAAAAATTGATATATTTAGGTAAAAAATTTTCGGTTTTAAAAAAAATTATATATTCATTGATTTTTTAAAACAAAAAATTTATTAGATATAAATTAGAAAGAAATTATAATTTTTTTTTTTAAAAAAAAAATATATTTTTGGAACGAATTTTCCGTTTTATTTATTTATTAATTTTTTTGGGATTTTCGGAAAAATTAATTGATTTTTAAAACAAAAAATAAATTAGAAAAATTTACCAGTTTTGAAAAAAATATTTTTTCAAAAAAACTAACGGTTTAAAACGACAAACATTCTTCATTTCTTGGAAAAACTCATCATTTTTTCCAAGTTATTGCCTTTTTTGCAAAATAATCACGTAATCCTGATAAAAATCAAAAGCTCACCCTTCTTATGACGGGTTTCACGATAACATCGGAGAAATAATCTTCCGGCCTCATCGTGGTCATGTTTTCGTGCAAAATGCTAATCTTCTTTTCGTTATCCCATCCGGAAGGACTAGAGATAAAACAAAAAACAATAAATTAAGACCGGAAAAACTGGTAAAATCAAACTCGAAAACTTTCCAATTTTCTCACATAAATACGGCATCTTTTTCCACGACTAAAGCCGGGGTGTGAAATGGAAAACCGTATATCCTATGGACTAGATACTTATAAAGAAGATCGCAGTTTTTGTCCTCCTTCACGGACGTATAAAATAACGAAGCTCCATCTGCGCATTAACTTAAGGACGAAAACATTGTACGTAAGAACTGAACAAAGATGATATAACTTATAATAACTTGACACAATTTGAAGTTAAATCGAATTATTCCATTTTAAATATTTTTCAAAAAAACATGCAAGTATAAATTATATTTCAGTAATAATTTTTAGCCTTTTTCAGCAGAAATTTTTCAACTACCTAAAATTTTGTAAAAAACACAAAAATTAACCAGTTAACATAAATGCAATAAAATTTCCCTGACCAATGACAACGTGAAAATTTGACATTTTCCAAAATTGACACTGGAAAATATTTTTTTTTTAAATTTACTAAAGCCAATTTTGAAAATTAACATGAAAAGCTTTTTAAAAATTTAAAAAAATTGAATGAAATTTTTTAAAATGAGAACAGTTTGTAACCGGAAAATGTCGAAAATTTGCGCTCGGAAAGGTGGGAATCTTTTCAATTTTGTCCTCAGAAAATGTGCAAAATTTGTATTTGGAAAACAAAAAGAATTTTGAAAATTTGTACATGGAAAACCTGGAAAATTTCGCAATTTGTACTCGGAAAGCGTGGAAAACTGTAAATTTGTACATGGGCAATGTGGAAAATTTTGCAAATTAATACTTGGAAAACGTGGAAAACTGTAAATTTGTACATGGAAAAATGTGGACAATTTTGCAATTTGTACTCAGAAAACGTGGAAAAATTTTCAAATTAATACTCAGAAAACGTGGAAAACTGTGTAGATTTGTACATGGGAAACGTGGAAAATTTTGCAAATCTGTACTCCGAAAATGCGGACAATTTTGGAAAATTTCTACACGGAAAATGGGTCCCGAAGTATTAATTTTGGATCACCGTGAATTTGTTGAATGTCCCTGTCTTTTTCAAAATAAACCTTCTTCCCTGACTTTTCCAGGTCTGGGGAACCCTGCAAACTTAAGTAATAAATTTCAAAACGCATCTTTCATGATGCATTTGGTTCATTGATACACATAGTCAATGCTACCGCAAACTTACAAAATCAAGAAAAAAAAGGATACATTGAAGGCAAAACTTTCTTATAGATTGCTGGATAAAATCAAAATGCTCGTCTTTGTAATCGTGCTCCTTTTCTAAATTCGACATAAAATCTGTCTGAAAAACAAAAAAACAAAAAGCGCAATTCAAAGTCTCGAATCGTACGTTTGCGAATGCATCGACAAAACTCAAGGCATAAACAGTACTTACTTTCGTTACGACAACGATAATATCTAATCCCAAATTTATGGTAAGAACATCTTCCGGTAAAGGCAACGCTGGGCTCTCTTCGTCCATGCTGCCGCTTCCAGGAACCGTAGCAGGACGCCTCAACTGAGCTGCCGCAGCTTCCATCTCGTCACCAGGCTCCACGTAATCTTGCCATCGCTTGACGACTGTCGGTAAAATTGTAAATGAATCGATTGATGAATTTGCAATATTTCGAGACGTGAAATCTTTCGAAATTTGTATTTGAAAGCTGAAAATCTTTCAGAAGTCCACATCTTTCGAAATTGACGTGAAACTAAAAACCTTGAATTTGAAATCTTTCTAAACGTCAAACTTGAGATTTCTGGAAACTTGAACTCGAGATCTTTTGAAACTAAACAGGGTTCCCTCAGAAATTTTATTTTCAATTTCCCTGACTTTTCCCAAGTTTTAAAACAAAAAATTTCCACGACCAATGACAACGTGAAAAATTGATATACTTTCCAAAATTGACTGACATCGAAAAATATTCTTTTTAAATTTACTAACGACAATTTTGAAAATTAATGTAGCAATTAGTGTAAAAATTGGAAAACGTTAAAAATTTGTGCTCCGAAAACAGTGGGAAATTTTGCAATTTTTGTCCTCTGAAATTGTGGAAATTTGTACTCGGAAAACCTAGAGAATTTTTACCAATGATAACGTGAAAATTTGACATTTCACAACATTGAGACTGGAAAACATTTTTTTAAATTGACTAACGACAATTTTTAAAATTAACAAAAAAAAAATTATTTTTTAAACATTTAAAAAATTGAGTGAACATTTTTTAAAATAGGAAAATTCTGTATTCGGAAAATGTTGAAAATCTGTGCTCGGAAAAAGTGGGAAATTTTACAATTTTGTTCTTGTAAAAGGTGGAATATATGTAGGCCTACTCTGAAAACCTAGAGAATTTTGAAAAAATTTACATAGAAAACGTGGACAATTTTGCTAAGTTCTACTCGGAAAACGTGGAAAATCTTGCAAATTAATACTCTGAAAAACGAGGAAAATCGTGCAAACTTGTTCTCGAAAAACGTGGAAAATTTTGAAAATTTGTACTCTGAAAACGTGGAAAATTTTGCAGATTTGTAAATGGAAAACATGGAAAATTTTGCAAATCCGTACTCCGAAAATGTGCCCTGAGCTAACCTCGTAGAAGCATTGATTTTGGATCGCCACGAATGCGTTGAATTTCCCTAACTTTTTACAAAATAAACCATTCTTCCCTAGGTTTTCCAGGTCTGGGGGTAACCTGCATCAGGAAGACATTTATCAGAGCGTAATTTCAATTACTTTTCTGCTTCCACGCCTTCCTCTCGTCAGGCGGTATCTGCAGTCGATCGAAATGCGCGTGCAGGATGTTGGCCCACGTGCTCAGCGAGTCCATCACGTTCCAAGGCTGAGTCATAGACACGCAGAACATGACGGTCACGTTATCCACGTTCTTCTCGGACAGAGCAAACTTCAGAAGGTGGGAATGAGAAGGCTCGCCGTCCAAGATGTAAACCCCTAGTCGAGTGTGATCTAGCAACGCGAGAAAAGCAAAAAAACATGCCGCTAAAAGATCTTGAAAAGAGTTTATTAACGGACATGTCGATTCGTGGCATTTTCTACTCACCTTCTCTGTACTCGTCTCTGACGTCCATGTAAAAATATTCCATTCCAGATCCTTTCTTCGGGTCGTCCGCTCCTTTTAATTTGGCTATTAGCGTGGTTTTACCGGACTCATTATCACCTATAACAAAAAATATCATTTTTCAGATTCCGAGGTAATAACGAATGGACAAAACTGATAAATTACTTCATGCTGTTATCACTCGCAACAACGAACAATAAACTGAAATATTTTTACCTAAAACCAGCAAGCATTTTTTCGATGGCAATTTCGTAGTGGAACTTGATTGAACTTCGTTCAAGATGGTCGACCTAGAATCAAAAATTATACGTTGTGGTAAATTGGCATGTCAGAAGTCTATGGAGAAAGGTTAATACGTCCAAGTCATCTGTCCCACGACTTTAAGAATCAAAAATCATATATTTTCAAAATCGGTTAAATTTGCACGTAAGGAAAATTATCTTAAAAGAGCAGGTTTTGATTTCCAGTTCATTCTTTGTCATATTATTGAATTTTTTATGTAGATATTATTTTTGTACAGTAATGCCTCTTGATATAAATCAGTACTTCGCAATTGGATACTAATAGTCCTTGATTTACTGCCCAATAAAACTGAAATTTAAATGAATTTTGCATTATTTTAAACTGCTTTTGGTTTTCATTATTGCATTTTTTTTATGTTTACGTCTATCCAACATAATGGTAATACTGCATTTTTTAAGCCATTGCCATTACAGGGTTCCTCCCGAAATTTCATTTTCAACTTGTTTGACTTTTCCAGGTTTTAAAAAAAATATCCCTGACCAATGATTACGTGAAAATTTGACATTTCACAACATTGAGACTGGAAAATATTTTTTTAAACTGACTAACGACAATTTTTAAAATTAACATAACAAATTATTTTTTAAACATTTAAAAAATTGAGTGAACATTTTTTTTTAAAATAGAAAAATTTTGTATTCGGAGAATGTTGAAAATCTGTGCTCGGAAAAAGTGGTAAATTTTACTATTTTTTTATCGTAAAAGCTGGAATATAAGTACTCGGAAAACTTAGAGAATTTTCAAAATTTGTACACACGGAAAACGTGTAAAAATTTGCTAATTTGTACTCGGAAAACGTGGAAAATTTTTGCAAATTTGTACTCAGAAAACGTGGTAAATTTTTCAAATTTTTACTCAGAAAACGTGAAAAATTTTGCAAATTTGTACTCAGAAAACGTGAAAAATTGTTCAAATTCGAGAAAAACGCGGACAATTGCGCAAATTAATACTCAGAAAACGTGGAAAATTGTGCAAATTTGCACATGGAAAACGGGGAAAATTTTGCAAATTTGTACTCAGAAAACGGGAAAAATTACACAAATTTGCACATGGAAAACGGGGAAAATTTTGCAAATCTGCACTCTGAAAAAGTGGACAATTTTACAAATTTCTACTGGGAAAATGGGCCCTGATCGAGCTAACCTCGTAGAAGTATTAATTTTGGATCACCGTGACTGCGTTGAATTTCCCTGACTTTTTCAAAATGAACCATATTCTTCCCTGACATATTTCCAGGTCACTTTCAAGTTCCCCGACTTTTCCAGGTTAATTTCCAGGTCTGGGCGAACCCTGTGTATATGTCCACGCATTAACATTATAGGTATATGGCCTTTGCCCAATGCCAAGTATATCTTCACATCCAACAGATTCGACGTGTATAAATCATACTGCTGTCACCAATTAAAAGATTAAAGCATTTACTCAAGAATCAGATGAGCAAAACATTAAAAACCATATGATAAATTGTCATCCTAACCACAGTATACGAATGTCCTGACCAATGGTCGGTAACACACCCTCTCGTGGCATTCAGCGGCAACCACTTTATACCTTTCAGCACGTTTTTTTCCCCAACAATTTAACCCCAGATTTTCGTAAGGTTAAAAGACGCATTTCCGAGAAGTTCAAATCCCATATTCGCGTCTACGAATACTCGTTAAGATCAGTAAACTAACCACATTTTGGCTACATGTCCAATTTCGAACAGATGTCAATTTCGGAATATGCATTCATGGAATCATGGGGTCAATTTGGCGTCAAGTTCGAGCACGATTTAAGGTGGTTAGGAAGCTTCCTAAATTTTTAAAACGCTGACTGACGCCATTTACACAAGTTGAAATTTAAAAATCATTTCGATATTTACCAAATGTTTTCTTCTTCGTCTTGGTTTTCGTCTTCCAAAGATTCGGAAAATCCTGCCTTTTCCACACCCGGCGCCATCTTGGAAAAGTTGGCCTTTACGAATGCCCGGATGTCGTGACGTCACCTGGTGTCTCGTGATGAGTCATCGGGCGGCTAGCCCCAAGGCTAAACCCTGAGTGACACCTACCTTTGACTGGATAAATATGCGCCCCAATTCAAAATTAAATAAATTTAGAAATATTTAAAAAGTTGTAAATTTGCATTAGGTTTTAATTTTATGAAAAAATCGTTTTGAAAAATATGGATATAGATTTTGGTAAATATTGTATTTATATTACATTCATAATATAATTTTAAATTTGTAGTACATGTATCAGGATTCCCCAGAAATTTCATTATCAATTTCCCTGACTTTTCCAGGATTTAAAAATTTATTTCCTGACGAATGACAACATAAAAAATTGACGTATTTTCCAAAATTGTCACTGGAAGAAATTTTTTTAAATTTACTAACGAGAAAAATTGCATGAACATTTTTTTAAAATAGGAAAATTTTGCATTCGGAAAATGCTAAAAATTTGTGCTCTGGGAAAAAGTGGGAAATTTTGCAATTTTGTCCTCGGAAAATATGGAAAAAGTTTACTCGGAAAACCTAGAGAATTTAAAAAAATTGTACACGGAAAACGGGGAAAATTTTGCTAATCTGTGCTCGAAAAAACATGGAAAATTTTGCAAATTAGTGCTCGGAAAACGTGGAAATTGTGAATATTAATACTCAGAAAACGTGGAAAATTGTGCCAATTAAAACACGGAAAACGTGGGAGATTGTGTAAATTTGTACATGAAAAACGTGGAAAATTTTGCAAATTCTCACTCGTAAAATGTGTCCTGAGCTAATTTTGGGTCGCCAGGTCATTTTCAAGTTCCAAGATTTTTCCAGGTTTTCCAGGTCAGGGTGAAACCCTGAAATTTTGAAAATATTTTCAGCCCTAGCGATATAAATATATTCTCGGTAGCACAAACACTCAAAAAATTAGATAAAAAATGACGTAAGATACAAAATTTTCTGAAATTCTATTAAATTTATTAATCAATTTTTATTTTTTTCAGAAAAAATAATATAGTTCCTTTAAAAATGAAAAATAGTTATTGGTTTTCTACAAAACGATATAATAATTAGTAAAATGTGTCTAGTTTCTTGAAAAAACAAATTGTTTTCCATAAAAATTATATATTACGAACGTATAAAATCACGAGATATCCTTAAATCCTAAAAACTGGAGCATTTACTAATCGTCCACGAGAGTCCTTTTCCTCTTTCTATGATTGGACACCATGGTGGACGTGGTTATTTTGTCCGTTTTGCACAACTGCCACGCGTTGAAGTCCGTTAAACATTTTTGGCCAGCGTTGAAAAGAGAGCGTTCCAGTTCGTCCAAACGAGCCGTTAACTGCGTCACGTTCTCATCGTACGAGTTCTGAGAGTAATCCATTATGCTTCGAAAGCGTTGTTGGAAAGTCTGGAAATATCAACGATACGAAACGTTAACGAACGTTCAACAAGGTAATGACCAAATTCCAAAATCTGAAATTTAGGACTTTTTAGGACTTTTAAGTGAAAAATTTAGGACTTATTTGACAAATATTTAGGATTTTTTTTAAGCAAAATTGGGACCAATTTTAGGTGGGTTTTTTTCAACTTTTTTTCGACTTCTCTGACTTTTCCAGGTTTCAGAAAAAAAATTCCTCGACCAATGACAACGTGAAAAATTGACATTTTCCAAAATTTACACACTGGAAATGTTGTTTTTATAAATTTACTAACAGCATTTTTGAAAATTTACATTGAATTTTTTTTTTTTAAATTTCAAAAAAAAAAATCATGTAAATTTTCAAACAAATTTTAAAATTGTCAACTTTTGTAATTGGAAAATCTTGAGAATTTTGCAATTTTGTCCTCGGAAAATGTGGAAAATTTGTACTCGGAAAACCAAGAGAATTTTGAAAATTTGTACAAGGAAAACGTGGGCAATTTTGATAATCTGAACTCTCAAAACGTGGAAAATTTCGCAAATTTGTACTAGGAAACGTGGAAAATTTTGCAAATTTGTACTTCGAAAAGGTGGAAAATTTTGCCAAATTTGCACTCAGAAGATGTGGAAAATGTTGCCAAATTTGCACTCAGAAAATGTGGAAAATGTTGCCAAATTTGCACTCAGAAAATGTGTAAAATTTCGCAAACTTTGCACTCAGAAAAGCTTGAAAATTTTGCAAATTTGCACTCAAAAAAGGTTGAAAATTTTGCAAATTTGCACTCAAAAAAGGTTGAAAATTTTGCAAATTTGTACTTCGAAAATGTGGAAAATGTTGCCAAATTTGCACTCAGAAGATGTGGAACATTTTTCCAAATTTGCACTCAGAAAATGTGGAAAATTTTGCCAAATTTGCACTCAGAAAATGTGGAAAATTTTGCAAATTTGCACTCAAAAAAGGTTGAAAATTTTGCAAATTTGCACTCAGAAAAGGTGGAAAATTTTGCAAATTAGCACTCAGAAAAGGTGGAAAAGTCTGAAAATTTAGGACTTTATCTGACTTTAGCTAAATATTTAGGACTTTTTTAGGACTTTGTGACCACCCTGGTTAAAATAGCTCACACATTATAGTTAACGAAACTACGATAACAAGTACCAACATCGATTAAACTGGCGCCCACGTCGTTCACTTCGGGGTGAGGAAATCCCATGACGTGAAGCCCGAATTCGTAGAAATACGGACCGAGCTTATGCAGATCCACGACGCTCGCGTCCGCGCTCAAGACGTCTCGGTAACCTTGTTTGTAAGCGCTGGGAATATCGACGCTGACGATGCGGCGGTTCTTGTTGCACAAACCACGAGCGAGCCAGTAGGGAAGTTCCTGCTTGGTGCCGCTGGAAATGTGATCGTTACCGGTCGATGGATCCAAATAACCTGTAATAAACACCAAACTTTTAAATTTCTAAAAAAATACAAAAATAGAGAAACACGCTTAATATGAATTTAAAGCTACGATTAATTAATTCGTTACTAATTTGCGCATCACTTTACGCCACTGACCATACACTCTCCAAATGCTTCCTGTACACCGATGACAATACTTTCCTTAATCAGGGTTCCCCCAAAAACTTCATTTTCCACTTCCCTGACTTTTCCAGGTTTTAAAAAAATTTCCCTGACCAATGACAACGTGAAAAATTGACAGTGGAAAACATTTTTTTAAATTTACTAACGACAATTTTGAAAATTAACATAGCATTTTTTTTTTTAATAAAAAAAAAAAAAAAAAATTGCACGAAATTTTTTTTTAAATGAGAAAATTTTGGATTTGGAAAATGGTTAAAAATTTATGCTCGGAAAAAGTGGGGAAAATTTTTCAAATTTTGACTCGGGGAAACGAGGCAAAATTTGCCAATTTTGTCCTTGGAAAATGTAGAAAATTAGTACTCGGAGAAACTTAGAGAATTTTGAAAATTGGCACACGGAAAACATGGAAAATTTGGACTCGAAAAACGTGGCAAATTTTGCAAATTTGGACTCGTAAAACGTCGAAAATTTTGAAAATTTGGGACTCGTAAAACGTGGCAAATTTTGAAAATTTGGACTCGGAAAACGTAACAAATTTTGAAAATTTGGACTCGGAAAACGTAACAAATTCTGAAAATTTGGACTCGAAAAACGTGGCAAATTTTGCAAATTTGGACTCGGAAAACGTAACAAATTTTGAAAATGTCTACTCGGAAAACGTGCAAATTTTGCAAATTGTTACTCAGAAAACGTGTGAAATTGTGTAAATTTGTACATGGAAAACGTGGAAAAGTTTGCAAATCTGTACTCGGAAAATGGGCCCTGAGCTAACCTTGCAGAAGCATTAATGTTGAATTTCCCTGACATTTTCAAAATAAACCGTTCTTCCCTGACTTCTTCAGGTCTGGGGGAACCCTGAAATGACCAAATCGTCCGTTACGTCCATCTCCCTTCCTTATTCCCACCAAGGGACCCTTCTTCCCAGGGTACGACAACATCAGATCTTTCGGGATCCTGACAGGCAACCGTGCGTTGGTCTTGGAAACCTCATATAAGCCCCATTTAAGCTAAATCCTGCACTGGCGGTAACAAGAACTGGCGGATTCAAGAACTGGGCCCCAGCACTTTGTAAGCCATCGAGCAGCAGTAGGGACTAGCCCATGACAGGTGTAACCCAGAAGTCGAGAGGCACCGGCAGTCTTCTGGACAAATGAACCATGGTCATCTAAGCAAGATTACCAAAGCTAAGTAATGTTTATAAACAATAAACAAAGCCCATATAAGCCAGAAAACTGCCAGTTCCTCACAATTTCTGGGTTACACCGAGACAGACGTCCACTCACCGAGGGGAACCATTGTAGCAGATCAACTTCAACGCTGACGTCATTCCTGGTCCAATTTTCAGGAGGAGTGGAGGACCACACTCAGCAGTACAAAAAAGGAGCCAGAACCTTCCAGAGCCAGTCCCTTGCAATATCTACGAACAGGCATTCGTTCCATCATCGTAATTTGATACGTTCAATAAAGTACCGATCACGGATTCTACGTTTACTTCTTCCCTCCTAATTACGTAGAATCACCTTAGAGGTGGGCTCGACTGACCCCTGCTCATTCAACTCCACAGGCCCATATCGGTCAACTACCGGCTCATTGGCTAACTCGCCGTATATCGTTCAGTTTTCCGTGAACGCTTGAGCCCTGAACCCTCGGTCAAACTATGGGAAATACAGTAAAACCCGGAAGAGTGACCACCTTTGAATGGTGACCACTTTTTAGTGTATTGTTTTTTTCTATTGTACATTTCCTTCATAAAAATTCTCCCTATATGACCAGTGACAACCTGTCTATCGTGTACAGTGACCAGTGCGTGTTGTCTTTTTTGCAATTTTTGCATTTGCCAATGTACCTTAAAAAGTGACCGGATAACGGATGAGTCACGTTACATCTTGCTTTAACCCTTGGACATGTCGATTCTGTACTTTTTTTGGCTTTGTGGTTTTTTACTACACAGTACAGTCTACATGTATAAGCGCAGTGCACATGTTCATTATCTAAATTTAATTCAGGCATTCTTTGTATAGTTAGTGACCACCTGTGTACAGTGACCAACATAGCATTTTTGTTTGGTGGTCACTCTTAACAGGTTTTACCGTATTTAGTATACCCAAATCCAGGAGTTCAAAACATGACATACGGTACAGTACCACGTAGGCCTACTGCGCTAAGAAGCTGAATGTTACGTGTTGCGTACATGTTCTATTTAAAGCTTTAGCCTATAGCTAAGTAATATTTACTTAAAGTTTCCAAATAAAATAAAAGAAAAACACATAAACACTCACCTAAACGCATGACTTGTACCTCGAACTTGCAAGGCACTCTGGTTTGCGTTGCCAGTATATCTTCGATCGAAAGGTAATTCGATTGACCCGCAGCGCCGTGTTGAGACATATTCCTAAAATTATAAATTATATTTATTAATAAAACTATTTGAATAACGAAATATCGACGAACTAAAGAGTACAACGTACGCATATTCCGCAACAAGTATGAGATTCGAAATGGATTTGGAACTGATCGAATACTTTCAAACTGTGGCTATAGCGCTTCTTCTAAAAGATTGACTAATGCGGGGCTCGTCCATAAATTCAAGTTGACAGCACCCCCAAACCCTAGGTTACACTTGTACCAATAAATGATGGCACGATAATTCGTTATATCAGTACATTTGTTATAGTTGGCACTGGTGATGTCTGAGTGCCCCCCTCCCCCTTTCTCCTGGCTATAAATAATAAGAATTTTAACAACAACTCAAATAAAAGTACGTAAAATTTATAGCAGGTATCCCAGCCACTTTTACGCTTGACAATATATACGTCAAGATGCGGCTCTCCTAATCAAATACACAGGGTCCCCCCAAAATTTCATTTTCAACTTCCCTGACTTTCCAGGTCTAGGAGTGCCCTGTGTTTCAGGGTTCCCCCCAAAATTTCATTTTCAACTTCACTGACTTTTCCCTGACTTTCCAGGTCTAGGAGTGCCCTGTGTTTCAGGGTTCCCCCAAAATTTCATTTTCAACTTCCCTGACTTTTCCCTGACTTTCCAGGTCTAGGAGTGCCCTGTGTTTCAGGGTTCCCCTAAAAATTTCATTTTCAACTTCCCTGACTTTTCCCTGACTTTCCAGGTCTAATAGTTCCCTGTGTTTCAGGGTTCCCCCCAAAATTTCATTTTCAACTTCCCTGACTTTCCCCATGCCCTGGGGGTGCCCTGTGTTTCCGGGTTCCCCCTAAAATTTCATTTTCAACTTCCCTGACTTTTCCAGGTTTTTAAAAAAATTTCCCTGACCATGCAACGACAACGTGAAAAAACTGACATATTTGGCAAATTTAATCACATTGGTAAAAATAATTTTTTTAAAATTTACTAACGACAATTTTGTATTCGATAAATCTCGAAAATTTGTGCTCGGAAAACGTGGGAAATTTTGCAAATTTGTACTCGGAAAACGTGAAAAAGTTTGCAAATTTGGCCGCAGAAAAAGTAGAAAATTTTACATTGAAAACTTGTACTAAGAAAAAACGGAAAAGTTTTCAAAATTTCTTCACGGAAAACGTGAAAAATTCTGCAAATTTGCTATCGGAAAACGTGGAAAATTTTTGCAAAGTTGTATTCAGAAAACGTGGAAAATGTTGCAAATTAATAATTAGAAAACGTGGAAAATTTTGCAAATTAATACTTAGAAAACGTGTAGAATTTTACATATTTTTAACGGAAAAGGTGGAAAATGTGTACTCTGAATACGTGAAAAAGTTTGTAGATTTGTTCAACAGAAAACGTGAAAAATTAGGATTCGGAAAAAAACGGAAATTTTTTGCAAAGTTGTATTCAGAAAACGTAGAAAATTTTGCAAAGTTGTACTCCGAAAATGTGGAAAATCTTTCCTAACTTTTCCAGGTTTTCCAGGTACAGTATATACAGTATGGGAAAATAAAAATGGTGCATGTTTTAAGGTCATGAGGACAAGAAAAGGTAATGAACATCAAAAACTGGGGCATTTTAGCGCATATAATGTTTTGCGTTTCGGATTTCCTCATCCTGAAATCCCCTTGAAAAATGCTTAAAAACGATAGAAAATAAAACTGGTGCATGCCCTGAGGCTAGAAAAATGCTTAAAACATCCATCCCAAGTACATGTAGTTCAAATGTGATGAGGGGTGCTGATAAAAACCAACTGAGCAAGTTCCTGCCTCGAGGCTAAGTTTTCCCCCGATGCGGGAATCCCCTGAAAAAGCCAAGGTCCTGCCTCGAGGCTAGGAAAATTACTGAACTCTAGCTGGAAACAACCCCAAAATTCTGAAAATTACAGGCAATATTTAAGGTCAAATCTCAATCACAAACTAAATCGAATTTAAAATTGAAAAATGACGTCAATATTGCCAATTCAAACGTTTAAAAAACATGCCAGAAAATGACCACGAAATGACCAACTGACCAAGGCATTCACAAGGTGTACTGACTGCGCAAATAAACCAGTTCTAGCATTAACCGGTCAAACTAAGAATAGTACAGGGTTAATCCGGCTGATAGCAGGTCCACTCCGAAAGTGGACAGTGGTCACTCGGATATCTTGTTTACGTCAGTGAAAAAAACTTGCTTTATTGACAAAAACAAACGAGCAGGTATTGACCTCTACGTGGAAATTTTACAATTTTAGAAGATAATATTAACAAAATTTTCAAATAATTTATTTGTTTATTATACAAGCTGGCCAAAATATGACGTCACTTTTTCTTCAAAAAATGACCACTCAGAAAAAAACCATCAGAAATTGACGTCATTTTTTTGGTCATTTTCTTCTAAAAAAAGAAATGCCCAATTCGGAAACATGTCGGAAAACGACTTCATTTTTTGGTCATTATTTCTCGAAAAAATGACCACACTTTTTGGTTTGGTCATTTTTCAGAGAAATAATAATGACCGTCAGAAAACGACTTCATTTTTTTTGGTCATTATTTCTTGGAAATTTGCAAAAATTTTAGAATTTTCCCAGTTGAAAGTTGTACAATTTTTGACAGTTTCGGAGAAGACACATATGCAAAATTTTCCACCGTTTCCGAGAAAATTTTCAACAGATTCCCAGGACAAATTTGCCAAAATTCCCAACAGTTTCCCCGAGACAAACTCGCAAAATTTCCAACCTTTTCCATGGAGCACAACTGCGCACAATTTTTCAACTCTTTACAGAATTGTAAAATTTTCAAAAGTTTCCTAGGAGAAATTGTCGAAATTTCCAACAGATTCTGAGGACAAATTTGCAAAATTTTCAACTTTCAATGAAGTTGAATATGAAACTTCAAGAAAAACCCTTAAAACGTTGGATTACTGCGAGGTAATTAAAATCTCTGATATATTTGCTACCGAAATTAGACTCCCAATTTCCCTGACTTTCCCTGACCAAAATTTGAGAAATCAGGTTTAACCATAATTCGTGGGAATTTGTTTTCGAAAAAAAAACATGAAAAATGTGGAAGATTTCTATTATCGCAAATTGGAACGTGGAGATATTGTAAAAAACTTTGGCAAATTTGGACTCGGGAAAACGTGGAAAACGTTGCAAATTTGAATCTATTAATTTCCCTGACAAATCGCTAAAATCAGTTCTTTTCCCTGACTTCTCAGGTCGGTAGCAACCCTGACTTTGGCGATTCACCGAATAAGTATACATTTTCATGCAAACTATTTAATTTCATGCCTAAAACAATAATCGCAATACAGTAAAACCTGGAAAAGTGACCACCTTTGAATGGTGACCACCTGTTTTTGTTGACCACTTTTTAGTGTATTGTTTTTTCTAGAGTACATTTCCTTCATAAAACTTCTGTGTATAGTGACCAGTGATCACCCGTCTATCGTGTACAGTGACCAGTGTGTGTGTTTTTTGCAATTTTTACACTGCCAATTATGTATCTTAAAAAGTGACCAGATAACCGGATGAGTCACGTTACATCTCGCTTTAACCCTTAGACATGATGATTCTGTATTTTTTTGGTTTTGTGGTTTTTTACGACATATTTTACAGTCTACATGTATAAGTACGTATATAGTGTACACGTTCATTATTTTAATTAAATTCAGGCATTCTTTGTATAGTGACCACCTGTGTACATTGACCAACATAGCGGTTTTTTTTGGTCACTCTTACCAGGTTTTACTGTACGTGTATTACAATCTACGTGTATAAGTGCAGTGTACACGTTCATTATTTTAACGTTATTCACGCATTCTTTGTATAGTGACCACCTGTGCATAGTGTCCAACATAGCATTTTGTTGTGGTCACTCTTACCAGGTTTTATTGTACGGGTATTACAGTCTACATATATAAGTGCGGTGTACCCGTTCATTATTTTAATTCAGGCATTCTTCGTACAGTGACCACCTGTGTACAGTGACTGACATTGTATTTTTTTTGGTGGTCACTTTTAACAGGTTTTACTGTAATTCGAGTAAAAAGTATGACTCATGTTTTCAGGGGTTGCTTTTAGCGTCACGCTTCACTGCATGGCAAAAGGAAATGTCATGGAACTAACGTCTACTAGGCCTAAGTTACGTTATGTAGAAAATGTCCAATTTGCACCATTCAGGAAACGAAACGAGGTTTAGACTTACCGGAAAAGACGAAAAAACAGCATTTTTGGGAGGAAATTCACTGGTAATAACGACGTAGAAAGACGAAACCGGCCCGTTTTACGACAAGGTCCTGAAACGGAAGTGCTGATACGCATGCTTCTAACGATACCTCTTGGACAACCGGAATTTGGCTGAAGCGCCGCAACTAAAAAAGCATATTTGCTGAAGGCACTCATTTGCAGCAATGTTAGAAGCTGAATGGCGCATTGTAGTGCCAAA